>JAKWJD010001765.1:23980851-24160889 GCA_027705065.1 Solanum peruvianum
ATTCACATCGAAATTTATGTGATGATAGTTGTTCTAACTATTTTTTTCATTCCGAATGAGTTGTTGTCTTTTCCCCCTCTATTGAATGATTTTAACTTCTTTTATATAGGGTTAATAATCGACTAACCGGACTAAACTAAAATTGGTAACACCCAAATTGATAAATACATATTATATTTAGTTTGGCTTGATTCAATTTTGATAGTTTTAAAACCAAATAAATTAGTTTGATTCCAACCTATGAAAATCACCGCTTACCACAATCATGCAACATGTTCTTACACTAGACCAAAGTGCTGGTGACTTCATAACATAACTCATATATACTAGTTAATAAGTAAATTTGCAATCATCATGGTGGTTGTATTCCTCAGTATAGATTTGGTTCTAAATTATCATAAAAGTTTGGTTTGCGTTCACTTTTTATCCCATTAGTCATTATTCCTATAAGGTTGAGATGATGTGGTTGGTCCATAGTTTTTCTTTCTCTTTTTTTTTTCGCATTTTTCGGTCAAGGGGCAAGAATCATTGGGATACTTGATTTTTAAAAAATCAAACGTTAAAGTCAAATCTTAAAGAGGGGTTCTAATATTATTATTTTTTTAAAAAACTAATAATCATGTATTTATTTATTTGAAATCTATTCTTCTATCTTTTTTAGATGTGAAGTCATTAATTATTGTTTTCTAATTGATTTATTTTAGTAACTTTCGATTGATAATATAGCTAATGCATTTAATCTCACAATTTTGACTTTAAATAAAATTTTATCAATTTTAGTTTCAAAAAATTTCTTTTGGCCGAGGCAATAGTTACATTTTTTTAAACATTATTCTATAAGCAATATATGCATTTGAAAAAGAATCAAGTATTTCTATTCGAACGAGTATTTTTATTAAATCATTATCTTCTATTAGTATTATTCTCTTAATAATAACTAAAACGAGAATATATATACTTACTAACTTAGAATATTAACAATAACAAAAGTTCAAGAAAAATTATATAATAAAGTTATGATAATAAAACCATGACTCACGAATTTGATAAATTAAAATAGTGTTGTGTTCCTTCAATATAATGATTGCTTGTTGCACTTCTTTAAATTTTGGAGAAGACACTCAGAAGCAAATAATTTTTTTTTCTTTTGACTTGTAAGTAATAATAATAAAAAATTTAGGAGAGGGTTCAATATTCAGAATAAAAATAATAAAATAGAGAATAAAAAAGATAAGTTTAAAGTAAATAATAACATAAGGTCAATTTTTTAGGAGATAAATATGGAAACACAATTTTCCACTTAAGAAAATTATTTTCAAAAATTGTTTCATTCCCTTAGAGAAGTGGGGAAAATTAAGGGTTATCTTTTTTTTTTTTATATATACTTCTTAGGGAAAATTGTATATAATAGCAAACTAATAACCTAAATTAAATGAAATAGTTAGGGTTTGATTAATTGTGCTCCATAGCAAACATTAACTAAAATTTGCCAGCGTCTCTCTCCCAAAAATCTCGCTCGCCAACTCTCCATTCTCTCTCCTCTCTCGCTTTATACACAGAAGTGTATAATTTTGTTTCTGTTTTGTATAAAGCGAGAGAAAATTGTATATACATATGCAAAAATGTATATCTTCGTATTATACACTTAATTATACAATTATAAACATTTTACTTTAAATATTGCAGAGAAAAAGGCCAACGAATTATATAATAGCGAATTATACAATTATAGTGAAATACAATTTTCTCTAGCTTTATACAACAGAAGTGTATATATTGTGTTTCTGTTTTTTGTATAAAGCGAGAAAAACATATATCTTCTTGCTATACACTTATAATTATGCAATATACATACATTTTAATTCGACTCAACTGTATGCAAAACAAATTATACAACTGCAGCGAAATAGGCCAGCGAATTATACAATTTAGGCCAGCGAATTATACAATTTAGGTCAGCGAATTATACAATTTAGGCCAGCGAATTATACAATTGTATATGTATAGCAAATTATACAGTTTTATGTTTGCTATGGAGCGCAATTATGCAAAGTTTGCTATAACATACAAATATGAATTTTTTGTTTGCTATATATGAAAGTTGCCCTACTTCTTATATGTGTGGGCCCAAGCAAAGACTTTAGTGGCCTAGTGACTAAGACGACCCTGCTAACTGTTTGACAAGAAAATGAACGGATAAAATTGATATCTCTTGAATGTAGGATACTGAATGATGCACATCTTAGTTCAAGATTCTTTAACTCCATACTCTTTCATAACCCAAATATCTACGCCAATTATCAAATGATGAGAAAACGCACAAAGATCACGTCCCAACACTCCCAACTGCGAAATACTTTTTCATCAGCTAAACCAAAAGAAATAATCTCCCCTAACTCACACTCATTATAATCACGAATGCATTAGCAGTCCAATGAAATTTCTTTAACAATGAATCGTTCTCCACAAATCACTCTTTAAACTATAAATTTTGATATCAACATGAGGCCCAACCTCCATACATACAAAAAAATACCTACTACCTTATAATCATCGTGAAACTCATCATATCCAAAACCATATATACATTAAGCATACTGTAACGACCTGTTTAGTCGTTTGAGCAGCAGATTGTAATACGGGGAAAACTGGCTGAGACGACGTGTGTCCCGACGGACCGTCGTGGTCACGACGGCCCGTCGAGGAGGTGTCGTCCCATGACACTTAGAATTCTTCAAATTGGATATTAAAATCGACTCTCTGTAAATTGTGACGGACCTGCAGGACGTGCCGTCACATACACGACGAACCGTCGTGAGTTCCGTTGCAAAACACTTCAACTTTTGAGAAATTTGGTGCAAGAAACGAGTTTCTGACCGTCATGACGGAGGTGCAGGACGGACCGTCACAGGTGTGACGGGCCGTCACAGACCACTTGGAAGTTGGGAGGTTGCGACGGCCATCGTGACGGACCATCGCAGGCACGACGGCCCGTCACAGGCTGCGCAATCCCAGGCAGTTTAGGATATCTCCACACGTTTTAAGGGTCGTTTTTGACTATTCTTTCCTTAATTATAAAGATTGAGGGTTAACATTAATAAGTCTAATTACTTAGGGGTTAAAAGGGGTAACCTTAAGTTAATTAGTGGGGTTTATTGTCCTTTTTCACACTTAATTATAAGTTAATTAGGGTAAAAGAAAGAGGGTTTGAACATAAGAAAACAAAAGAGAAAGAACAGAAAGGGATAGAGAGATCGATCGAGAGGCTGAGGAGAATAACAAAGCTTGGGAATTTCTTGTTGATTTCAATTCTTCGGTGGAGGTAGGTTATGGTTTATATTACGATATTCGTAGTGAACTCTTAATAGTGAATAATATGTGTTGATGATATTGTAAACCTGTCTATATGCTTAATTGTATGCTTGTATGAAGTTGATTTTGTGATTTTGATAAGACACGCATGATGAAAACCCTTGAATCCCAAATCTTGAAGGAAACTTTAATCTACGATATTAATGACGATGCCTTGGTGTAAAAGAAGGCTTGATGAATTAAAGTAATGGGATTGATGATGCCTTAGTATAGAGAAGGCTTGATGAACGGATAGAATGAATTTAGTGGATCGGAGTGTCACGTACCGACACATAGTAATAGTGGATCGGAGTGTCACGTTCCGACACATAGTATTAGTGGGACGGGTGTCACGAACCGACACGTAGATATAGGGGATCGGAGTGTCACGTTCCGACACATATAGGGGATCGGAGTGTCACGTTCCGACACATATAGGGGATCGGAGTGTCACGTCCTGACACATATAGGGGATCGGAGTGTCACGTTCCGACCATAGAGGTAGGGGATCGGAGTGTCACGTACCGACACAAGAGTAAGAAAGATAATGAATCTCGAAAGATGTTAATATACTCAACATAATGAACTTAATTCCCAAATGAGTATGGTATTGAGGCTTGAGCCTCATGGATGAACGTGATGGTATTTATTGACGATTATAATACTTGTTGTTGCTACATGTTGAGTTTATAGTTGATTTATAATATTACTTGATATGTATTATCTCTATTTTGAGTTGGCCGATGATATCTACTCAGTACGTGTGGTTGTACTGACCCCCTACTTTTATGTTTTCCTCTTTGTTATTTGTGTTATGCAGCAAACGTTCCGTCAACTTCAACTCCGCAGTAATTCAAGCCAGTCTTCGTCACACCGGATCTTCAGGGTGAGCTAACGCTTCTAGCTTGGACTGGATCTTCTTCTTCAAGTCTTGATGCCTTGAACTTCCGGCATGGACTAGCTTTTTTAGTCATTTTTGTTCTTAGACATTTTTAGTTTAGTAATTTGAGGATAGATGTTCTTGTGATGATGACTTCCAGATTTTGGGAATGATAATAATAGTTGAGTTGTTTTATTTATGAGTTTAAGTCTTCCGCATTATTTTCTGTTGATATTATATTGAAATGTTAAGGTTTAGATGGGTTGGTTCGCTCACATAGGAGGGTAAATGTGGGTGCCAGTCACGTCCCCGAATTGGGTCGTGACAGACTTGGTATCAGAGCATTAGGTTCGTTGGTCTCATCACACAAGAACGAGTCTAGTAGAGTCTTAAGGAACGGTAGGGGGACGCCTTTACTTTTCCTTGAGAGGCTATAAGACTTTAGGAAAATTCCATTCTTTCATTCTTTCTTTCGTGCTACTACTTGAGTCCAATTGGTATCTAGGTGATACAAATTGGTATCTGACCATCTTCACTCTATTTCGCAGATGGTTAGAACTAGAGCAACGACCGCACCAGCAGCAACTACGGCACGACAAGAAGCGTCTGAGCCAGCCACTGGGGCTGTGGCTCGAGGAAGAACATCGGCAAGAGGCCGTGGAAGAGGTCGTGGGAGGACGTCTTCTAGAGGAAGAGGACGAGCCCCTAGCCCATCTGATACTAGGGCGGTGACTCCTCCACCGACTGAGGATGTAGTAAGAGAGGGTGAGGAAGGGGAAACTGAACAAGGGCAGAATGAGGAAATGCCACCCCAACCTACCCCAGAGATGATCAACCAAGTACTTGCTTATCTTAGCGGGTTGTCTGATCAGGGTCAAGCACCTCCAGTGGTTTCTGCACCAACACCTCCGGTTTCAGAAATACGACATGCGGCTACTATGGCTCCCCGCATAGATGCATCATTGGGAATAGGCACATTTCCACGTCTGACTACTGGGCCTGTTATGACAAACGATCAGCATGAACTTTTCAGTAAGTTCTTGAAATTGAAACCTCCAGTCTTCAAGGGTGCAGAATCTGAGGATGCTTATGATTTTCTGGTTGATTGCCATGAGCTACTACACAAGATGGGGATAGTAGAGAGGTTTGGTGTCGAGTTCGTGAGCTATCAGTTCCAAGGGAACGCCAAAATGTGGTGGCGTTCACATGTTGAGTGTCAACCAACAGAGGCACCACCTATGACTTGGGAATCATTCTCTACCTTGTTCATGGAGAAGTATATCCCAAGGACTTTGAGAGATAGAAAGAGGGATGAGTTCTTGAGTCTTGAACAGGGAAGGATGACGGTTAATGCGTATGAGGCTAAATTTCGCGCACTATCCAGATATGCCACCCAACTTTGTTTCAGCCCACAAGAACGGATTCGCCGTTTCGTGAAGGGGTTGAGGTCGGAGTTGCGGATTTCAGCCTTACAGGTAGCGGCAACGGCAACATCCTTACAAGAGGTGGTAGACTTTGTGATAGAGGTGGAAGGAGTGAAGCCAGATGACTTCACCACGACATCGACATCAAAGAGGTTTCGAAGGGGAGGTGAGTTTTAATGGTTCCTACTCTAGAGGACAGAACTCCGGAGGTCACTCAGTTCGACCAATACAGTCTTCACTACAGACTGTAGTTGGGGTCCACCTCAGAACGGTCAACACTACTCCGAGAGACCTATGCCTGACTCTAGAGAGTGCTATGGATGTGGGGAGATTGGACATATTAGGAGGAATTTTCCAAAACAGAGTTACAGAGCCCCACTAGCTAGAGGTAGGGGTGGTCATGGTAGAGGCCGTTTTTCTGGAGGACGTGGTGGTCGAGGTAATGGTGGTCGCCAAAACGGCAGAGGTGAAGGGCAAACTGGAGCCACTACTACGCAGCATGGTAGGGGCGACGGACAGACAAATAATGGGGCCCATTGTTACGCTTTCCCTGGGAGGTCTGAAGCGGAGGCGTCTGATGCTGTTATCACAGGTAATCTTTTGGTTTGTGATTGCATGGCATCTGTATTATTTGACCCTGGCTCCACGTTTTCATATGTATCTTCCTCATTTGCTAACGGTCTAAATTTACATTGTGAATTACTTGACATGCCTATTCGTGTTTCTACTCTCGGTGGGTGAGTCTGTGATAGTCGAAAAAGTGTATAGGTCTTGTTTGGTGAATTTTGTGGGGAGCAACACTTATGTAGATTTGGTTATTTTAGAAATGGGTGACTTTGATATAATTCTGGGTATGACTTGGCTTTCTCCAAATTTTGCGATTTTGGATTGTAATGCTAAAACAGTGACGTTAGCCAAGCCTGGGGCAGATCCGTTAGTGTGGGAGGGTGACTACACTTCCAATCCGGTGCGTATAATCTCCTTTCTTCGTGCTAAGAAAATGGTAAGTAAAGGGTGTTTAGCTTTCTTGGCACATTTCAAGGATGACACCACTCAAGTACCTTCGATTGAGTCAGTTTCGGTAGTCTGTGAGTTTTTGGATGTGTTCCCTGCAGATCTTCCTGGTATGCCACCAGATAGGGATATTGATTCTGTATCGATCTTGAACCGGGTACTCGCCCCATTTCTATACCCCCGTATAGAATGGCTCCCCCGAGTTAAGAGAGTTAAAGGCACAACTTCAAGAGTTGTTGAGCAAAGGCTTCATTAGACCAAGTGCATCTCCTTGGGGTGCTCCGGTGCTATTTGTGAAGAAGAAGGATGGGAGTTTCCGAATGTGTATAGATTACCGACAGTTGAACAAAGTAACTATTAAGAATAAGTACCCCATTCCTCGCATTGATGACTTGTTCGATCAGTTACAAGGTGCTTGTGTCTTCTCAAAAATTGACTTGAGATCCGGTTATCACCAATTGAAAATACGAGCAACGGATGTGCCAAAGACTGCTTTTCGAACTAGGTATGGGCATTATGAATTTGTGGTAATGTCGTTTGGTCTTACTAATGCCCCTGCTGCCTTCATGAGCTTGATGAACGGGATTTTCAAGCCATATTTGGACCTCTTTGTGATTGTGTTTATTGATGATATACTGATATACTCCAAAAGTAGGAAGGAACATGAGGAGCATTTGAGAATGGTGTTAGAGTTGTTGAGAAAGAAAAGCTTTATGCGAAATTCTCCAAGTGTGAGTTTTGGCTAGATTCAGTGTCCTTCTTGGGGCACGTGGTTTCTAAGGATGGAGTGATGGTGGATCCATCCAAGATTGAGACAGTGAAGAATTGGGTAAGACCTACAAACGTGTCAGAAATAAGGAGTTTTGTGGGGTTAGCTAGCTACTACCCGCCGATTCGTCAAGGGATTCTCTTCCATTGCTTCCCAATTGACGAACTTGACTAAGCAGAATGTTCCATTTGTATGGTCGGAGAATGTGAGGAAGCTTTCAGAAGCTTAAAACCTTGTTGACTACCGCACCTATCCTTACCTTGCCGGTAGAGGGTAAAAACTTCATTGTTTATTGTGATGCATCCTATTCCGGGTTGGGTGCAGTGCTAATGCAAGAGAAGAACGTGATCGCTTATGCTTCAAGACAATTAAAAGTGCATGAACGTAACTATCCAACTCATGACTTGGAATTGGCCGCGGTAGTATTTGCACTAAAGCAATGGAGACACTACTTGTATGGGGTTAAGTGTGAAGTCTACACGGACCATCGTAGCCTACAGTATGTATTCACTCAGAAAGACTTGAACTTGAGGCAGAGGAGATGGATGGAACTACTGAAGGACTACGACATCACTATCTTGTATCATCCGGGAAAAGCAAATGTTGTGGCAGATGCTTTGAGTAGGAAGGCCGGAAGCATGGGAAGTCTAGCTCATTTGCAAGCTTCTAGACGCCCATTGGCTAGAGAAGTGCAGATTTTGGCTAATGACCTTATGACGTTAGAAATAAATGAGAAGGGAGGATTGTTAGCTTGTGTAGAGGCAAAATCCTCTTTCCTTGATCAGATTAAGGGGAAAACAGTTTGATGATGAGAAACTAAGGCGAATTCGAGATAAAGTGTTGCAAGGAGAGGCTAAGGAAGCAATAATCGATGGGGAAGGTGTGTTTGAGGATTAAGGGAAGGGTATGTGTACCCCGCAGCGATGATTTGATCACCACTATTCTTACAGAAGCTCATAGTTCCGGATATTCTATACATCCTGGTGCAACCAAGATGTATCGCGACCTAAAGCAACACTTCTGGTGGAGTAGAATGAAGCGAGATATTGTTGAGTTTGTGGCCAAATGTCCAAATTGTCAACAAGTAAAGTATGAACACCAGAGGCCCGGAGGAACACTTCAGAGAATGCCCATTCCTGAATGGAAGTGGGAGAGAATCGCGATGGACTTCGTGGTTGGTCTTCCCAAGACATTGAGTAAGTATGACTCTATTTGGGTGATTGTTGATAGGTTAACTAAGTCCGCTCATTTCATTCCGGTCAAGGTGACCTACAATGCAGAAAAGTTAGCCAAGATCTACATCTCGGAGATCGTTCGGTTGCATGGAGTTCCACTCTCCATCATATCTGATAGAGGTACGCAGTTTACTTCTAAGTTTTGGAGAACATTGCATGCAGAATTAGGTACTAGGTTGGACCTTAGTAACGCGTTCCACCCTCAGACTGACGGTCAGTCTGAGCGAACGATTCAAGTGTTGGAGGAGATTCTTCGTGCGTGTGTGATAGAGTTTGGTGGCCATTGGGATAGCTTCTTACCGTTGGCAGAGTTTTCATACAATATAGCTATCACTCCAGTATCGACATGGCTCCATTTTGAAGCATTGTATGGGAGGAAGTGTAGATCTCCCATTGGGTGGTTTGATGCATTTGAGGTTAGACCTTGGGGTACTGACCTCTTGAGGGATTCGTTAGATAAGGTGAAGGGCATTCAAGAAAAGCTTCTAGCGGCGCAAAGTAGACAAAAGGAGTATGCAGACCGAAAGGTTAGAGACTTGGATTCATGTGAGGTGAACAAGTCTTGTTGAAGGTTTCACCCATGAAAGGGGGATGCGGTTTGGCAAAAGAGGTAGTTAAGTCCAAGGTATATTGGCCATTTGAAGTGCTTAAGCGAATAGGGGAGGTGGCTTATGAGTTAGCCTTGCCCCCAGGGCTGTCCGGAGTGCATCCGGTGTTTCATGTGTCCATGTTGAAGAGATACCACGGAGATGGAAACTACATTATCCGTTGGGATTCAGTTTTGCTTGATGAGAAATTGACTTATGAAGAGGAACCAGTTGCTATATTAGATAGAGAAGTTCGCAAGTTGAGGTCGAGAGAGATTGCATCCATCAAGGTTCAATGGAAGAATCGACCGGTTGAAGAAGCTACTTGGGAGAAGGAGGCAGATATGCAAGAAAAATATCCACATCTGTTTACAGATTCAGGTACTCCTTTTCGCCATTGTTTTTCTTCTTTTGATCGTTCGGGGACGAACGATGGGTAAATTGGTATCTATTGTAACAACGTGTTTAGTCGTTTTGAGCAGCAGATTTTTATACGGGGAAAACTGGCTGAGACGACGTATGTCCCGACGGACCGTCGTGGTCACGACGGCCCGTCGAGGAGGTGTCGTCCCATGACACTTAGAATTCTTCAAATTGGATATTAAAATCGACTCTCTGTAAATTGTGACGGACCTGCAGGACGTGCCGTCACATACACGATGAACCGTCGTGAGTTTCCGTTGCAAAACACTTCAACTTTTGAGAATTTGGTGCAAGAAACGAGTTTCTGACCGTCAGGACGGAGGTGCAGGACGGACCGTCACAGGGGTGACGGGCCGTCACAGACCACCTGGAATTTGGGAGGTTGCGACGGCCATCGTGACGGACCGTCGCAGGCACGACGGCCCGTCACAGGCTGCGCAATCCCAGGCAGTTTAGGATTTCTCCACACGTTTTAAGGGTCGTTTTTGACTATTCTTTCCTTAATTATAAAGATTGAGGGTAACATTAATAAGTCTAATTACTTAGGGGTTAAAAGGGGTAACCTTAAGTTAATTAGTGGGGTTTATTGTCCTTTTTTTCACACTTAATTATATGATTAATTAGGGTAAAAGAAGAGGGTTTGAACATAACAAAACAAAAGAGAGAAAGAACAGAAAGGGATAGAGAGATCGATCGAGAGGCTGAGGAGAAAACAAAGCTTGGGAATTTCTTGTTGATTTCAATTCTTCGGTGGAGGTAGGTTATGGTTTATGTACGATATTCGTAGTGAACTCTTAATAGTGAATGTTATGTTTGATAGTATTGTAAACCCTGCTATGTGCTTAAATTGTATGCTTGCATGATTATGATTATGAAATTGTAATGAATTAACAAAGCATGATGAAGCTATTGAATCCCAAATCTTGAAAGAAACCTAATTCGCTTGATATATTATATGATGAGAATGATGATGCCTTAGTGCAAAAGAAGGCTTGATGAATTAGGGGATCGGGTGCCAACGTTCCGGTACCAGGATAGAATGAATATGAATCGGAGTGTCACGTTCCGACACCAGGATAGAATATGAGGATTGGGGTGCCACGTTCCGGTACCGAGGATAGAATGAATATGAGGATCGGAGTGTCACGTTCCGACACCAGGATAGAATATGAGGATCGGGTGCCACGTTCCGGTACCAGGATAGAATGAATATGAGGATCGGAGTGCCACGTTCCGGCAGCAGGATAGAAATAGAGGAGCGGAGTGTCACGTACCGACACAAGAGAAGAAGAATGAATCTTGAAAGATAATGAATATACTCAAACTAATGAACTACATTCCCAAATGAGTATGGTATTGAGGCTTGAGTCCTCATGTGTGAACTCGGTTGTATTCATTGATGAATTAAACATTGCTATTGCTACATGTTGAGTATTGTAGTTGATTTACATTGTCATTGACATATACTGTTCCCTATTTTGTGTTAGCCGATGATATCTACTCAGTACTTGTGGTTGTACTGACCCCTACTTTTACGTTTTCTTCTTGTTATTTGTGTAATGCAGCAAACGTTTCGTCAACTTCAACTCAACAGTAGATCTAGCCAGTCTTCACTTCATCGAAAATTCAGGGTGAGCTAATGCGTCTAGCTTGGACTGGGTCTTCTTCTGCAAGTCTTGATGCCTTGAACTTCCGGCATGGACTAGCTAGTAGTCGTTTTAGCTTCTTAGACAGTTTTAGTTTAGCAATTTGAGATAGATGTTCTTGTGATGATGACTTCCAGATTTTGGGGATAATAATAATAGTTTTGAATTGTTTATTTTAATGAGTTTAAGTCTTCCGCATTTCTTTTGTTGATATTGTATTAGAATGTTAAGGGTTAGATTGGTTGGTTCGCTCACATAGGAGGGTAAATGTGGGTTCCAGTCGCATCCCCGATTTGGGTCGTGACATATTACTATTGTTCGGTCAATTACTTCCTTGGAAAACAAAAACAATAAAAGGGGGGTTTCTATTTCTAAATGAATGAAAATAACTAACAAAATTGAAAGAGACACTTAACAACTTTAAATGTTGGAATTTAATCAATTAATAAAAGTAACTACGGTTTATTTGTTCCCCAGAGGTTCATAACTTGATAATTCTAACTATAACAATTCTTTCCTAGTATCTTGCATGCAAAGTGATAAGTTATGTATTTCTAAATCCTTGGTCCGGCATCTAGAAAATCTAACTCTGCACATTAGTCCGGCTACGTGTGTTGCTATCCTAACCCTTATCTTTACCTCATATTAAGCATTGTATTCGATATTTGACTAAGTTATTACCTCGTACCAATCAATACTAGCCTATTATATAGTATACAATAAATCTATGTCGATAATTCTTTTCCTATTATCTACCTCCTTGGTCCGGCAAGTAGCATTAAGGCGAGTTCTAACGTTGGCCATCTGTTAAAAAGTCTTCTAAGCGAAAGAATTATTAATACATGCAAGGCACTATTCTAGAATTGTTATTTTTGTTAGGTTTTATCTCATTATTTGCCTATGGTTCCCACAACCCTAGTTATGGAGTTTAGTTACTTATAGTAATAATCACAATATTCAAATATATTAGACAAGAATTCATGTACTTACTTCAATGAGAAAGAGTAAAATCCAAAATTTCACTTGATTAATCAGCAAAAATCACCCACAATCAATGATAAAAGTCTCAAGATAATCAATAATCTCTCAAATAGTCTACAAATTAATCAAGAGTCTAACACTAATACACAGAGTCAAATAATGATCCAGAGTCTAACCTGAAAAACGAGGTTTTTTGAACTATTTATAGAAAATAAAAACCTAATTAAACAAGAACTCTATTTTCTGGAAATCTGTCAAAACGCGGCTGGGTCGACGGACCTCACGACGGATCCTTGTGGTCACGACGGACCGTCATGGACTACGTCGTCCCATACTTGATGAAATTTCTTCTGCTGCTCTCTTCATTACCCTCGACGACAATTATGACAGACCATCATAGGCACAACGGTCCGTCGAGGGTCTTCGTTCCAAAACACTTAAACTCTTGGAATATGGGTACTGGGATTACTTCTCTGAACTTCATGATGAACCTGCAGGACGGACCGTCATAGATACGACGGACCGTCATGGACTCCGTAACCCCACACTTGTTCAGACTTCCCCATCTTCCTTCAGCTGCTGCACTTCGCTGCCACTTACGGACCGTCACAAGCTCCGTAGGTGGTCTCTTCTGCATTTCTTCGCTCAAAAACCTCCGCATACATCTTTGAATAAATTTCCTGCAAATAAGGAGAAACTTATATAAAAATTAGCGCAAAAAGGCTTTTGGACACACTATACTTAAGGAAAAAGTATTAATAATACTGTGAAACCACGTTATATCAACACCCTCACCTTAAATTCGTTGTTTGTCCTCAAACGACGCACTATGACTCAATAAAAAATCTTTGTACAATAGTATCCATGTTTTATCCTTTGCAATCATTTGGCTATCAATCCCGATTAATCTCATCCTATGTATGCATGCTATCACTATTAGGCTTGAATTATGTGGGATCAGAACATGACACAGACTCACCATGCAATAACACCTATCATCTTCAATTTCTCACCGAGATGCTAATATTTTCGGTATTGCAACTAGTGTCCTTACTTAGAAAAAAAATTCTCAATTTTCACACAATGATTTCAGTTTGAGTATAAGGATTACTTTTAGACACTCGCTCTCAGAACAAAGTCACACTCATTCATACCTATTTCCATAAGCTTGCCCTTATTTTCACTGCCTTAAGTCGCTATACACCTTTAGGATCACGATAGGACTTTCTTAGCTTGTAACATAGGCTCAGGGTCAGGTAGGGTATATTTAGGTATATTTTAGTGACTTTTTGCCCTCCTTGACATATCGGCTAAACCATCCACTTTCTATCACTTTATCTCACCCAGTTTCTCAAATTCTTTCACCTTGCTATTTTCTCTTCTTTATTCATTTGTATAAGTGACTCTTTTCTTTTCTTGCTTGTATTTCTTGTATATTTTTCTTTTTCTTTAATTTTCTTTCAACTAATTCTTGAGTTACTTTATTGTTGTTCTTTCTCTCTATTTGTTCTTTCAACCCCACTTTTCCGAGCATTCCTCATCATAGACACCCTCAACTCATGGCTTTGCCATTAGTCAAGGTACACAATACCCAAAGTTGGGTCAGGGCCATAATGAAGGTTGTTTACTGCATTAGCCACCCTCAACTTATGCTTTTGGCATAAGCTGAGGTGCACATGTCAAAGAATGGACCAGGGCCAACACATTATTCCCAGAAAAGATCAGTTGGGATGAAAAGGAAAGGTCTAATTTAAGCTCAGATCATTTGGATCAAAGAAGGATAAATTTCATTTGGTTTTCTTTTATTTAGTCTAAAAATGGGCTATATTGAATAAGGGACTATGATCCTTTCCTAATTGTCTATTACAACTTACTTTTAGCAGGACTAACTAGGCAAGTTATAGCTCTATACAAATAGTGGACTATTCAAATTTTCCTCACACTCACTTGACATCTCATCACTATACCAGATTATCAGACACCTAGTTCGAATATTAGATTTAGGGTAATGCAATGGTGTACCTCTATGTAATGCTTAGAGCCAGACATTTATCAGTTACTATGCCTAGTCGTGCATCATTTTCCAGTTTATCAGGATATGATTTTAGCCATCATGCTCCAGAATAAACTATGTACAAAAGATATAGACATGCCGGTTCAACAGAAAAAGTAATCAGTCTTTTGGGGAAAAAGAACACTAGCAAGAAAACCCTAAAAGAGGACAGTGAATTGGGCTACTAAGACTTCACCCTAGCACTCACTTTCCATTTACCCCACCCCCAACAAAAAAACATGCAATTGTCCCCAATGCATAAAAAATTTAAATACTAGAGTGGTAGGTGAAGCAAAACTATGGCGCAAAGCACCGTCGATCAGCAAGCTGGAGGGTCCAGTTCCCCGAAACCCACATCTTCTGCAATCTGGACACCCTCAGTGGTGTCCTCAGCAACAACCGCACTATCAGCAGTGCCTCCCGCTGTCTTCACAGTTCGGGAGCTAGACGCCCCAACCGCTAACTCTCCTGCTCTCATCTGGTGCACCACCTCCTCAACAAGTGAGGCTCTCCGTGCAACCTCCATCTCACGGCGCTCCTTCTTCCGTGCTCGCGCCTTGTCTTTTGCTCGACCCCTACGCCTCTTGGCATGCTCTCGAGGGGGAGGAATCACTGAGGTGGATAATAGGGCCGCCAACAGTGTGTCTTCAGCAGGCTCGACAGAAGGGGCCTCAGACTCCGGCACCCTAGCCTCTAAGATTGTGTCGATATCTATACAAAGACTGTCGACCGCAGCCTGAAGAGTCGACACATCCACCGGAGGGGCTGGCCGGGCTAGCACCCGCAACTCAAAGGCGTCCAAGCGCTGGTGAACCTCAACGATCTTCCGCTCTGTATACTGGACCATTTTCCGCTCCAGGCGCTCTTCTGCCTAGATAATAGACCTCTGCATCCATGGCTGGATATGATGCAAAAGTATAGCCATTTGCTCCTCTAATTTTTGGACCCTTGCAAGCGGGACCAGCGCAGGTAGAGGGGCTGTGCGAGAGGAGCTCGGGGCAGTGCTACTACCCAGGATAGAATCGATCGGGGTAGTGTCAGTGGATGCCGCCTGCGTAGCCATGCGGGCCTAGGCTACCGTATCAGCAAGATCGTCAGCAAGTGGGGGCAGCTCTAGACGGGGCCCTCTGCGTGGAGCCAACTCATTGGCCTCATGTCTGATGAGACGGACATCAACAGTGCCCATAGGGGTTTTGAGCTGATCAACGTGCCATATAGGCACACCTGCGGACCTGCAGAGAGAAAAGTTCATGCACGGGAAAGGGTAAGTAGTTGTGACCTTGAAAACCCTCTCGTGCATAACTGCCTGTAGAAGCCACGTGAAATCCACCTCGAACCCGTCTATCATCTCTGCCATTAATACTGCTCGATCCTATGTAATGATATTATCAGCGGCTGTGGGGGAAAGGCAGTGGCGGACAATCAGCCACAAGAACTTTGTCGTGAAAGTTAGGTTGGCCTTCTTGATGGCCCCCTTTGGCTCGGTCACCCAGTCGGCACCCTCTCAATTAACTAACAGGTGCAGGGCCATCCACCTCTTGGTGGTCTCTCTCAGCGATGGCTCGCGCAGGAACTGGCCATCTTTAACAAGTTGTCTTCAGTAGTCAAACTCGGCAGTGAGAGGGGTCCGAGTAGCATCAACACCCTCGCCGTATAGAAACCGACGGATGGCAGGCAGGGAAATGTCGACCTGAATGCCCCGTACTCGGACCTGCTCCAGTGGGGCCTATTTGGCGGGGGCAGACCGCCTATCAATCTGTGATCGGAGAGTCGCTATGTAGGATACATAGAACTCTTGGACCATTTCTTCACTGTAACGTCCCAACGGACGTGCTGTCCACTCTAGTATTTGCCTAGTGAAGAGATTGTGGATCTCAGGCATCGTCGGGAGACTCCCTATAAGGACCCACCGCTCCAATGTGAGTATTTGAGTCATAACTCCTTTGTCGTTCAGGAACTTGGCGTCGGAGTAGACTTGAAATTACCCGTCGACACACCACTGCTTGGGCTGGTCAGTAGCCGGGGTGAGGGCATGAGCTGGTGATCCTGGTGTGGATTCCAAACTTTCAGCCTCATTAAACGAGGCCGACGCTGAAGCGGTGGCGGGTGCGGGAACCTCAGCAGAGCCGGAGGCTTCCTCCGACCACGAAACTCCTAAGGAGCCAGACGCTCCTTCTTCATTTGTGGCTGACCCAGAAGGTGTGCCGGTCAGTGTGCGCTCCTTATCAGACTGCGAGGCAGTGACTACACCGGACGCCACCTTGTTGGGTGTGGCTCTGGTGGCACGTGATGCACGAGAAGGGGTGGAAGTGCTTGGGGGCACATACTCGGGGTCACACTCATCATCAGAGCCAATGACCATGCTGGCAGACGGGGCGACAGACTTCGATCGCCCGTGTTCATAGATTCGAGCTTGCTTGGGTGCCATAGTAGATATTACCTGTAAAGGATCTATATTAGTACGAATAGTGGCAAACAAGACAAGCTAAACCACACAATAAAATTTAAAATAATATGACATATCTATAGTAACAGTGACACACGACGGGCCTGGTGACGGCACGTCGTGAATATGACGGACCGTCATGGGGTCCGTCGTGTCTTACTTAGACTATGTATATATGGAGAACCCCGATGGAGAGTATCTGAATAGTATGACGGCATGTGCAGGACGGACCATCACAGGTACGACGGTCCGTCTTAGGTGTCCGTCAGAGGACACTTGAAAAAAAATGGAGAACCTTAGGAGAGGGGTCTCTGACCGTCATAACGGTCATGCAGGACGGACCGTCATAGGTATGACGGTCCGTCATGCTCTTCTGTTTGAAGACACTCAGAAAAATGGAGAGAGACCCTTAGAAACAGGGTCTCTAACAACCAGAACGGTGTGCAGGACGGATCGTCATGAAGACGATGGTCCGTCACATGTATCCGTTGGAGGACACTTAGAAAAAAATGAGAGACCCTCAGGAACAGGGTCTCTGACAACCAGAACGGTTGTGCAGGACGGACCATCGTGAAGATGACGGTCCGTCACATGTGTCCTTTGGAGGACACTTAGAAAAATGGAGAGAGACCCTCAGGAACAGGGTCTCTGACAACCAGAACGGTTGTGCAGAACAGACTATCGTGAAGACGACGGTCCGTCACATGTGTCCGTTGGAGGACACTTAGAAAAAAATGGGCAGTGGGGTGTTAGGGCTTTTGGAACGGACCCTACGACGGTCCGTCGTGGGTATGACGGTCCGTCATCGGGGTCTCGTTCTGTAGATCAGTGACAGAACTGGGGGTACCCCATTCGTCCCCGATGACCCAAATCAAATTTGTAGTGTTTTGGACCTACATTTGTCTAACCCAAATACCTAGTAAACTAGTAATTGCAAAAGCACCTATGTCTAGGTTTGAAAACACGGCAATTTTGGAGATTGTTAACCTAGGTTAGACAGAATTTTATATAAAAGAAATGAACATATTAATAAAAACTAGGCTAAAACTAACTGATAAGCAAAAATGCAAGATAAATGAGTAGAAATTAGAGACACAAACATGAGAATAGGAGAAAAATAAGATGGAAAAGTATTTGGTAATCGAGAAGGCACCCACAGCAACAACTCCGACTAGTAGATGATAACTTTTAGGGCTTTGGAGGATTTTGGGGGAACAATGATCGGTTGGTAGAGGGAGAGATTTTGGAAGTTGAAAAGGGAGGGAAATAGGCAGAATAGTGAAGGAATGGGGGTGAAATGAGGGGTTGGGGAAGTTTAAACGGTAAGATTTTTGAAAAAGACTCCAGCTGGGTCGGGTCGGGTACGCCTCATTAATGACGCGATGAATCCCTGACGACGGTCCGTCTCAGTTGTGACAAACCGTCGTTGGGTCCGTCGTGTGTGACCTAGTTTGATAATAACAGAAAAACGTACCTGGCACGACGGATGCAAACGACGGTCCGTCGTAGGCGCAACGGTCCATCGGTGTATCATCAGTAACTACTGCAGAGTAATTTTCTACAGAATTTCCTGGTGATGTGCCTGCAAATTTAAAACCCATTAGTAGAAAAATGCTACCATTACTAAAAAGACTATAAGTATTGGGTTGCCTCCCAACAAGCGCCTGGTTTAATGTCGCGGCACGATTGAGGACACTTGATTAATCAGACTTCATCAAGATGGTATGCCTCAATCACTTCATTCGCCGATTGAGCATGCCCGAAATAGATTTTTATGCGTTGTCCATTCACCTTGAACCGCACACCCTCCTTAGTTTCCAACTCAACTGCTCCATGAGGGAATAGTTGTGTAACCAAGTAAGGACCAGTTCATTTGGACTTGAGCTTGCCCAGAAACAAGCGCAACCTGGAATTGAATAAAAGCACCAAATCCCCGACCATAAACTCTCATTTTTCAATTTTGTTGTCATGGTACTTCTTCATCTTTTCTTTGTATAGGGCTGAGCTTTCATAAGCTTTCAGGCAAAATTCATCGATTCATTCAACCCATTTAACCGTTGTTCTGCAGCTTCGCTCCAATCCATTTTCAACTTCTTCATAGCCCACATGGCTTTATGCTCTAACTCAACCTTAAGATGACAAGCTTTACCATATATAAGTTGGTATGGAGACATACCTATGGGAGTCTTATATGCTGTCGGGTAGGCCCAAAGAGCATCATCAAGCCTCCTTGACCAATCCGTTCTACTAGCGTTCACTGTTTTTGACAATATCTGTTTGATCTCCCGATTCGACACTTCAACTTGCCCACTAGTTTGAGGGTGGTAAAGAGTGGAAAAATTATGGAGAACCCCATATTTCTACAATAACCCCTTGAACAATCTGTTTCAGAAGTGGGAGCCCCCATCACTAATAATTGCCCTTGGGGTGCCAAAACGAGAGAATATATTCTTTTTTAAGAATGCATTGACACTCTTCCCTTCATTGTTTGCGAGGGCGATGGTTTCGACCCATTTAGATACATAATCAACTACTACTAGAATGTACTTCATTCCATGAGAACTCACAAAAGGACCCATAAAGTCAATACCCCAAACATCAAATAACTCAATCACAAGAATGGGGTTTAGTGGGAGCTCTTGCTTTCTTGAAATGCCGCCATCTCGTCTGCATCTGTCATATGCTTTAGCAAACTCATGAGCATCTTGATGAAGAGTTGGCCAATAGTAACCACATTGTAATATATTATGAGCGGTTCGGATAGCGCTGTGATGTCCACCAACGGGTGAGGAATGGCATGCCTCCAACACACTCAACATCTCACATTCTGGCACACAACACCGAATAAGACCGTCGACACAAATCCTATATAAATATGGTTCATCCTAAAAGAAATTCTTCACATCGTACATGAACTTTTTTTCTTTGATGAAAGGATAAGTCCGATGGAACAATATTACTAGCCAGATAGTTCGCAAAATCTGCGAACCATGGGATCAAGTCTTGTGAAGTAGCCAATACGTGCTCATCGGGGAAAGTGTCAATGTCAGTCGTATCCCCTAACTCTCTCATAGCTTCGTCCTCTAGACGATACAAGTGATCAGCGACTTGATTTTCAGTTCCTTTTCTATCCATCAGTTCAAAGTCAAATTCTTGTAGCAGTAATACCCAATGAATCAGACTAGGTTTCGCATCCTTCTTTGCCATCAAATATCTCAATGCTGAGTGGTCAGTATGCACTATAACTCTAGTACATAGCAAATATGATACTGCAAGGAGTTCTTGGTCGGTTACTGTGTAGTTCTTCTGAGCTTCATTTAGGGCTTTACTAGCATAGTAAATGGGGTGAAGGATTTTGTTCTTTCTCTTTCCCAATACTACACCAAGCGCCATCCTACTAGCATCGCACATCACCTCAAATGGACTGTTCCAATCCAGAGATATAATGATAGGCGCAGATACCAATTTTTCTTTTAGATCACTGAATGCTTTAAGACAGGATTCATCAAAACAAAATTTACAACCTTTATCTAGCAGTTTGCACAATTGATGTGCAATCTTTGAAAAATCTTTGATGAATCTCCGGTAAAAACCTGCAAGCCCAGAAAGCTTTACACACCTTTCACAGAGATCGGTGGGGGAAGTCTCTCTATTACCTCGACTTTAGCTCGATCAACCTCTATTCCCTTTTCTGAAATGCGATGACCCAAAACAATACCCTCTTTTACCATGAAATGACCTTTTTTTTCCCAATTTAGTACTAAATTGCAGTCTTCACATCTCTTAAGGACCTCACATAAATTGATCAAACGTCTCTCAAAAGAATCACCAACCACAGAAAAATCATCCATAAAAACTTCTACAGTATCCTCCACCATGTCAGAAAATTTCGACATCATACATATCTGAAATGTGGCGGGTGCATTGCACAACCCAAACGACATTCTTCTGAACGCAAAGGTCCCATATGGACAAGTAAAAGTGGTTTTATCTTGATATTCTGGTGTAATAGAAATCTGATTATACCCCGAATATCCATCAAGAAAATAGTACCACCCTTTTCTGGCAAGTCTATCCAACATCTGATCCATGAAGGGCATATGAAAGTGGTGTTTTTCAGTCCATGAACTTAATTTGTGGTAATCCATACACACCCTCAATCTAGTAACCGGTCTCATTGGAACAAGTTTATTTTTTTTGTTGGGGACCACAGTCATTCCCCCTTTCTTAGGTACACACTGAACCTGACATACCCAACTACTATCGACGATTGGATAGATTACTCCGGCGTCCAACCACTTAATGATTTCCTTCTTCACGACCTCTTACACAGGAGGGTTTAAGCGTCTCTGGTGTTCAATACTTGGCTTATGATCAAGCATGAGTTGGATTTTATGAGATCAAATACCAGGAGGGATCCCAATAATGTCCGCAATAGTCCATCCAATAGCTCTTTTAAACCTTTTTAGCACCTTCACCAAACTCTCAACTTGTTGTTCATTCAGGTCTGATGAAATGATTACCGGCAAAGTTTCACAATTTCCTAAGAATTCATACCTGAGATGAGGTGGGAGAGATTTTGTTCTAATTTTGGAGCCTCCTTTATCGATGGTTTCGCGGGTGGGACTCGCGATTCTTCATATCTAGCTCATATTTCTTCGGTTTAAACCGAACATCACCTCAGTCAAGGGCCGCGACTAATGACTCATACACTTCCAGTTATGAATTTCGGTCAGCAAAGAGGGTTCAAAATGCTGAAAAAAATGAATTAAAACAAGTGAGGTAATGGAGAATTGAACCCGTGACCTCACCATGTTAAAAATCATGAAAACGAAGAAGTAAAAAGAAATGTTGTGAAGGGGATTCGAACCATGGTATTGGCTGGAAAATGTAACTTAAAAGAAAAAAATAAGAATTGAGAGGAGTGGAATTCGAACCCACCACCTCTCAATCATATTTGAGGAGGAGAACAAAAGAAAAATAAAGGGGGAGGCGTGTGGGATTCGAACCCACGACCTCCTAGGCAGATTTAAGGAGAAAAATTAAAAGAAATTAAAGTGGGGTTGTGGGGGTTCGAACCCACAACCACTCGGCCAAAGGAGAGAAATTTAAAGGCAATGAAAATAAAAAGTAAATGAGGTGTTGGGGGTTCTATCCCATATACTCTTAGTTCCATTAAGTGAAAAATGAAGAGAGAAATAAAGGGAAAAATAAAATGAAGGCACTGGGGCTCGAACTTGGGTCCCCAAGCCTTATGGATCAAACCAAAATGAATAAAAAAATATAAGTGCGTTTTTCAAGGGATTTGACTACCGGGTTCCCTTGCCCAAATTGCTTATAGATTCATAAGTCATACATACAAGATGCATAAGTCTTGTACTAAATAATCTTAGGAAGATATGAATCACTTAAATGAACAATGAATGAAGCCTCATGGATTGTAGTATAGACCCATAAGTCTAGCATACGATAAAAAACAAGTGAACCTATGATGTATGTAATGAAATAATGAAACCTTAGAAGGGTTAAGTACGAGTGTAAGATACACTAATTGGACAAGTGCATTGGAATATGATGAAATGAACAATGAAATGATGAAATGAACAATGAAACAATGAAACCCTAGAAGGGTTAAGTAAGAGTGTGAAACACACAAATGGCCAAGTGCATTGGCATATGATGAAAATGATTATTCACGTAAAAAGTGGTGAGTAATTATGAAGATCAATTGTGCTAATGTTATTGAATGTGATGAAAACATGATATGAGGCTACTGTAAAATATGAGAGCAATCTCAACTGAGCCTAAGTAAATGCTACCAAAACGTACTCACCTATGAGAGTGTAAAGTTTATGAAGAGATCAATATCTATGAACACTTTAATGAAAGTATTGAGATTAACCCACTTAATACTAATGATGAGATGAAAAATTATCTATTGAGATATGATGTCCGCATACTAGAAGTCCGCTTCCATGATGTATGAGTTGAATGTAATGGAACTTTATACTGAGAATTGATAGACTAGCTTTGAGCGGTGATTCCTTCTGTTGGGAAGGGTGGAGGTTCACGTAACTCTCATGAGATGAGATTGTCCGGCATGCCGGGTATGGGTCTCCTTATATCTTTTAGTCTTCGAACCTATACTACCAATATAGGGATCTAGCGGGGTTCAATTCCCATGTATGCTAGCATGCTTTGGGTCACTTATTCCAGTGATTCTACCTCTTTTTGATGTGGGGTTTCATGACAGTGGATTTCATGATGCTCACATGATCTATGTCAGTTAAAGTTAAAGTTCCCAATGAATGAATGAGGCAAGCCTCAAATGATGTACATAATGAAATGAATAATACAAAAGGTGTTAGGATAGGATAATAAAAAATGAGTTAGATTCAAGTAATGAAATTATGTCATTCTTGGTCATTGCACAATGAACCCGATGTAAGTCATAAACTACATCCTAGGTATAGCTGGTGTTTACACTGGCCCATCAATGATATGAAGTGGAGTACGTATGAATGAATGAATCAAACTCTGTGTTTTCTAACTAAGGATTCCTAGACGAGGTCCCATATGTTGAGTCCTAATTTAAGGAAGTCCTAACGTCATGTCCATGATCCCAAGGACTCATGGAATATGATAGAATGATATGAACTACGTGCTATGATATGTGTAATATGTTATGTGCTGTTTGAAAAATGATAAGTTTGAAGATGCATGTTACACTCATGGCATGATGTTCCAAATCCAAATTTGGCAAGTCCACTGACTTGATTTTCCATAAATCATATTATTAGGAAAGAGGTATTCCTTCTCATTCTTGTCCTTGGTGTGTGCTTGCATATTCCCATACTTAGTACAAGTGTGTACTAATTCCATACAAATATCTACTTTTAGGTCAGGCACAGGTGGACGTTAGATCTTACAGTAAGACGTTGCAGCTATAGGCCCTCATGCTTTCGAGGCTGTCTACTGTTATTATTTAGATTATATGTAGGATTAAGCTAGTGTATCATGTTCCACTAGTGTTTCTTTCCACTTCTATTTAAGACTTTGTATTGGTGCTGTTTTCGCAAATATACTTTTAACGCAATTATGAATTGTTTCTTTCATTTGATTAGCTCTATATTAGATGGTTAATTAGTGAACGCCTATTATGTCAATTTCAAATTGTTTATCATGAAATAAGAAAATAGAAAGTTCAAATTTTTTGCTAAAATTAACCTAGATGAAGTAAGAATGGCGTATGTAGGCTTGTCTGCGACCTCTGAGAGGTCAACGACGTCGGTCTCATCTGGGGTTTAGATTCTGTCCGTGAAAAAGTTCGTATCAGAGCACTAGGTTAAATTTTGAGGATAATCAGTTCACATCAACCACATAGAGTAGTTTCTAAGACATGGGAGTGAAGTGCACCACTATCCTGATTTAGATACTACGTGATGCAGGAAGATTCCCTTCTTCTGATCTTATCGTGCATTCTCTAATGTCTGATTCCTTGGTGTTATGAGCGTATATAACATCAATTTTGTTCTTTTAGAAAATGAAAACAAGTCAAGTGTTTCCTAAACTAAAATGAAGAAATGAATTATAAACTATCTAAGGTTACTTGAGAGGTTTCACTTAGCCTAGGTAAGAGTAGGGGACTCTACCTATGCCTTGCACTAGTTGGCCTTGATGGAAGGTATAGGAAGTTAATATTATGTATGCATAGGGTAATGATGTATATGATGATAATATGATGATCTACAATACAAATGGTATTATATGATGAGATTATTCTTATGAACATGTATTTGGGTTATGTTATTAAAGTTGGACATTGGTTAAGGTTTCTTGTTGGGGCTACTTGATCGACTAAGGCTATGGGGATTTACTTGGTCAGTACACTTGTTGACTTAATGAGGATTCATGAATATTTTGGTTATTATGATATGGTTAACTCTTATTCATGCTTGTGTTGTTATTCCTTGATGATAGGATTTTAGTAGGTTAGGGGTTCAAGTATGTTGATATTCCTATTACTTGTTTGAGTTAGTAAGTATGTTTTGTTACTTGGTATGACTTACTTGACTTTGCATTAGACTTTTAAAGGATAGTTTAACTAAATTTCCTTTTTAGCACGTTTTGATCTTATATGTGCATGTGATCTCATACTTAATACAAGTGTCATACTAACCCCATTTTATTCCTTTTCCCTAAACATTTTACATTCTGGTCGTTCAAGGATCATTAGAGATGACTTGAAGAAGACTTGGATATTCTCTACCATCCAAGTGGGTAGGTCCTCACTTTCCGAGGGAGATGCCACTATCTTGCTTATGGATTTCTTTGTTTTCTAAGATTCTTTTGTTCATTATATTTTCATTTGAGTACGATTTTTATAAGCCTATATGTGGATTATTTACATTGATGTAGGGATATGACCAAATTGCTATGATCGTTTATATGGTATGAGATGAGATTAAGACTATCTCCTATCTTATGCATATATATATATATATATATATATATATATATATATATATATATATATATATATATATATATATAATTTTAATTTTTTTGCTAAATTCTACTTATGAATGTGATGATATAAGATAAGAGGCTAGTCTTAGACCTCAAAAAGGAGGACAACGACGGTTACATCCAGGGGGTAAACCCGAATGTGACATATACAAAAGACGACTATTGCACTAACCATATTGGAATTTAGCGTAACTATATGTATAAAGTTAAATATGAACTCGAGTTAATTTCCTTAAGAGGATGAGGAATTAGATAAGTAAGTATTGAAGTAGTGTATGAAGTGTGGGGTACTGTGAATAATATTATTTTCAATTAAGTAATGAACTCCTTCAGAATGTGATTGAATTCCTATGTGGGATTTGTTAAACCTTAAAGTTAAACTCTTGATGCTCACATGTAGCACAAACTATTTTATGTATGAATTGTGTGTCTAGGTTATATGTATTAGCTTGGGTCTTTTACACCATGTGCAACATGGGAGATGTAAGTTTAGGATCTTTGGTCGCCCATGTGGACTGACCCAACCCGACCCATGAGATTAATTTTCTTATAAGAGATAAGAATTACATATATCTTATTAGGAAAAGAAGAGAGGGAACAATTAATAAACTGAAAACTTTTTATTCCCTATTAGTTCTTTTACAAAAGGAAAGAGAAAGAACAACGTAAAAAATACAAAATAAACAAAAAACACAAACCTAAAAAATAAAAACGAAAACTTTTTCTATCTGAAGATAGATATATAGTTTGTGAATCAATCTTTAATTTATTGTGATTCAAAGCAGAAATTTTGAGCAATCGACATCCCCTTCAAAAAATAAGGTACACAATTCACTATAAATCCTAAAATTTCTTATATTACTTCTTTAATTTTATAATATATCTATATTCCACGTTTATATTATTTGGATATTGACTTTATCTCCCCCTCAAATTGAAACGAATGAATTAAGGGAGGACCCACAATTGTGGATTTTGAAGGATGCCTAACACCTTTCCTCTGGTATATCTTAAACCCCTTATCTAGAGTCTATTGATTTCGTACACATTTCTTTTAAGTTAATTTGTTAATTGGTTTCCTAGTTTTCTTAATAATAGGTGATGACTATCTTTTACCCCTTACCCCATTGTGCCCTCTCAAAGGGATATCAACAGTGGCATTTGCTTTGTTGTTTTGGGTGAAGATTTTGAGATTTTTTCTTTTGTCTTGAAAGCTAAGAGGGGAGAAAGCGTAGTGAGTGTTGATTTGAGTGATGTAGGTTTTTTGAAAAAGGAGTCAAAAAGGTATAAGCTTGATTCCTTTTTAAAAAACTAACTAGACTTAAGTCGACACTCACTGCTCTTGATCATGTTATATTGCACGACTGAGGAAAATTTCTCAAATATTTCACCTAAAACAACCAAAGCATAAGCTATTATTTTAGTTTTAACCTTACTGATGCAAATGTTTGTGTACTTTAAGAGTACTATATAATTCATGTTTTTTCTACTAATTTTAGCGTATTTCAAAAAGATAGAATGAAATACACACATACTTCTAGTACATATCAAGACTAATTAAGGGTGTAAATGCAATGTAGGATTAACACTAATCAATGATAATTAAAAAATAAATATCATCCTAACTGAACAATCATAATTTGATATAAATATGTCATCAATTTTAATGGATATTTCATTTTTCTTTATCAACTTGACTTATTGTTTTGAGGGAAATTATTCAAAGAGAGCAACAAATTATCATATAATTGGACCTTTTTAGCATGGGAAGTAAGTGGGGAAGGGGAATCCAATATTTCTTATGCAACTTGAGAAGTTACCTAGCATCCATGCATACTAATTATCAGAATTCATTTAACAAAGTTTTCATGGTGATTAATTGGAGTTTTGATGTGACTCAATTTCGTTGGGAAGATATATCGTAAATGAATTTGTCGTAGAGATGATCGAAAAGGAATTTGTTGGCGAATGAGATTATTCTACTTTTCAAGAAGGAAGGCTCCATGGTAAAAAATTATAAGTTTATCCTCTATATACCCTATTTTGGGTGCATTTTTGGTTTTGTTTATTTCTTTGGAAAGTTATAAAATATAATTAGAAAGAAATATTTAGCAGTTTTAATTAAATATAACGAAGAAGGCCAAATTTGTTTTCATTAAGATTAAAATGTCAGAATTTGAACCAACTCCATGTTAATTAGTAATGGTATATAATTTATATTTCTAAACATCTAGATGTAAAGAATATGTTTTTGTTCAAAAATAACAAACGTATAATTAGATGAAATGATTGGGTCTGTCTATTTGAGATAATGTTGATTGATGAGGATGGTTGTTATAGCTATTATCTTATGGTTAAGTTGTTGGAAATAGTAAGTAATGATGGTTGTTGGTGGTAGATACTTATAATAAGCAATAGTATGATAATGATAGAAAGTGATATTGCTGAATCATGATTACGTTTAGTAGTATCAAATATTGACTAATGGTGGTTATTATCAATAGTGATTAGTGGATTGTGATGATGCAAATTATGGATCATGGTTTTAGCGATTGATAGAATGGAATTACCGTAGTATTGATGTCAATGAGCTTTAGCGTAGGGTGAATAGTGTTTTCCTGAGAAGTTGTTTGAGCTATGACTAAACTAGGACAACTCTTACGGCCAATGGTCTATAGAAGATAAGGATATTTTTTGTAAATCGTAAACAATGTAAACTTAAATTAAATTATGTATAAACAAACTTGATCTAGCTAAAATTGTCAGGTGAGTTCTTCTCAAGGCGATATGATAGCCTCTATGGTGATGTTTTATTTTTGACATGTTTTGTATATATATATATATATATATATATATAAGAATTTTGTACAAGTGTTCGTGATTAATCTATTTTCCGGTAACATTTCCAACAATCTTACATATATTTTACACTTCAATTTTACGTTAAGAACATATCGACATATCCAAAACATAAACTGGTTGATATTTCTATTTTTATGTGTAATGACCTGTTCCCGCCGGTATAGAAAATCAAAGGGAAAATATTATCGGCCAAATTATTTTTTGTAGTTACTTAAAATTTCCTTACCTAGAAATTATATGGACGAAATCATAATCTATGAGGTCTTGGGAAATATTTAGTAATTGAGTGATCAAGTTGTAACAACTCAAAAAAGACCATGCTAAGTAATTCCTAACGTACCTAGAATGGCTAGATTAGACCGGGTTCACACGGATTGATGCACGTGAAACAAGACATATGAACCTATGCACCAGCCAAGCCAACCAACTGGTGAGTTAGTTGAGCTAGGCAAGGTTGGGTCCAACCATGTAGGACACCCGAATATTAAGATTCACCCGTATGAGTCTTAACCGGACTTGAAAGGGGTAATTCTAAGTTTTGAGGGTCTAGGGGTAAAATGGTCTTTTCTATGCTAAGGTAGTATCGTAATTACCATAATTAATTAATTAATAAATTAATTAATGTGAGTAATGGACAATTCGTGTAGGGTTGACCTGAATTTGACCATTTTCGCTAGTTAAGCTTCACCCGGGTTCGATCCTGGGGGAAGCAATGTTAAATCTAATTAATTTATATTAATTATCTTATTTATGTAAGGGAATGATTATTCATTTCACCTAAGCCTTTTAAAAAATCAGTTTTTTAATAATAAATGGCAAGGAGTCCTAGTTTGAGTAAGTTTTCCACTAAAACTCCTACTTCTACACTTACTCCCATCTCTCCACAATCTCATTCTCACGTCTCTCCACACTCATTCTCACGCTCATCATCAGGGAAAAGAAAAAAAAAATCAAAGTTCATCACTCTTGAAGAACTTGTACACTAAAACTCAAAAGAAAAACTAAACAAAAAACAAAAAGCGAAATCTTTTTTCAAATGGTTTGCGCGTGGTTTTTGTTGGAGAAGCATTTGTTTTTCAAAAAAGTTGGCAGCACTTGAGATCAGGTTTGAAAGGTGTTAAATGACAGAAAAGTTAAGGGTTTTCTTCGTCTTGGTCCCTTTCCCAAGAGGCGCCTAAGATTCAATCGAATTCTAATCCGAAAACTAGGAATGTTCCCCTTTGCATATCCCTGTCACTAGCTCCTATCGATTGTTGTAGGTTGGGTATGATTGCTGGTGGAATTTAGGAATGTAAAGTGTTATCATGGTGATTAAGTTCATGTAGGTATGTTCAGAGTTATCTGATAATAAACATATGCAAAATGTGTGTCCAGCCGTGTTCTTGCGGATGGTTTGGAGCATGGAAATTTCAGGTTAAAACCTTGTGTTTTTGTATGAAATTACTGGGAAATAATGCATATAATAATGTACGAAATGACTAAATAATTTTCCATAAAAATACAACGTATATATGTTGAGAAAAAGTGGATTGAAAGAGACCAAATTTCCAGAAATCTGGAAATTGGTCTCGGCATGGGAAATGTGTAGGAGATTGATTTTTCAAATTTTTTCTTATGAGGTGAGATAATTAAGAATTGAAACCAAGACCTCATCATATGCAAGATACAGAAAATTCAATTATGAAAAAAATGAGGTAAGGCTCAAGTGAAAGAAAGAAATAGGGAATGAATTAAAAATTAAGGTGTGTGGGGATCGAATACACAACCTCCCGGATAGGTGAGGAAGTTAGGAAATAAAATTAAAGAAAAATAAAATGAGGTTGTTGGGGATCGATCCCACACCTTTCGGCCTCAAACGAAAAGGGAAAAAAAAAAGAAAAAAAAAAGAGAAGTGTGGACTTTAGGGCTCGACCTCGGGTCCCCAAGCCCAAAATTATAAATAAAAAGTTATTACAATACTAAGTGTTGCCCATGGGACATCAAATCGGGTTCCCTTTCCCAACTCCATATTGATACATAAGTCTTACATGAATAAATACTTAATGAATGCTTCCCATAGGAATCAAACAAGAGACCTTGCCATACTTACAAGATGGATAATTCTTGTACGACATAATCTTGGGTAAATAGGAGTCACTTAGACGAAATATGATCGAAACCCCATGGCTTGTACGTATGGGTTCATAAGTCTAGTGTACATTTAAAAATATATGAACCTAAGATATATGTGATTAAATGATGTGTCCCTAAGAGGTTTAAGTATGAGTGTGAAGCACACTAAAAGGCCAAGTGCATTGGCATATGACAAAATGAACATTCACGTAAAGGGGTGAGTTATTATGAAAAGCTATTATGCTGAAGTTAATGAATGTGGTGACTATATGACAAGAGAATAATATGAAAGACGAGTTAAATATCAAATGGTCCTAAGTAAATGTTACAAAAAAACCATGCTCACCTATGAGAGTGGAAGATTAATTAAGAGACTAGTCTCTAAGAAACACTCTAATGAAAGTATTGTGATTAATGTACACTTTATACTAAAGATGTGATGAGAAATGATCTAATGAGAAATGATGCCCTCATGCTAGAAGCCAGCTTCTATGATGTGTGAGGTGAATGTAATACGAAGCAGTGATACTCTTGCTATGAGTCCCGATTGCTTCTTTTGGGAAGGTAGAGGTTCATGTAAAGCTCATGATATGAGACTGCCCATTTAGGCGGGTATGGTTCTCCTTAAATCTCCTAGTCTTTGAACCTATGCTGCTAACATAGGGTTCTAGATGGGTTCATTTCCCTATACACGCTAGCTTATTTTGTTTTCACTTTGGCTGATGATTCCACCTATTTTTGGAGTGAGGTAGAAACTGGATCTCATGGAGCTCACATGATCTATATCGGTTAAATTTAAAGTTCCCAAAGAAAGAACCAGTCACAACTTATGTAATGCAGACAATGAAATGAATGATACCAAAGGTGTTTGGATAGGATAATCAAGAGGTGAACTAGATTTAAATAATGACACTAGGTCATTCTTCGTCATTGCATAGTGAACCCGATGAAAGTATTAAATCAAAAATCCTGGGTATATTAATGAATGAAATAAATTACGTATGAATGAATGAAGAAGAATCTGTGTTTGCTAAATAAGGCTCCCAAGTTGAGGTCCCATATGTTGAGCCCTCAGTTGGAAGTCCTAATGCTAAGACCGTGATTCAACGGTCTCATGGTATAGAATGGATGATGTGTTATATATATGTGTGCTATATGTAATATGTTATGTGTTGTGTGCAATATGAAAAGAATGACAATGCATGTTACTCTCATAGCATGACTTTCCTAATCTGATTTGGCAAGTTCAACTGACATGGCTTTCCATAGTTCATATCATTAGGAGAGAGCTATTATTAATCATGCGTGTCCTTAGTGTGTACTTGAATACACCCATACTTAGTACTATTCTATACTAATCCCATACAATCCTGTACTTTTAGGTGCAGGTGCAAGTGGACGCTAGAGCATAGGAGACTATGTTGACACTATCCAGACGTAGATCATTTATCTGGACTTTGTAGGCCCTCATGATTTCGAGGATGCTTATCTTTTATATTCTAGCATAGATGTAGGCATGATCTAGTGGAGGATGTTCCACTAGAATGTCTTTCTTACTTATATCACACGTTGTATTGGTGCCATTTTGGCAACTTTATATTTATGCAGTTATTAACTATTTCCTTCATTTGAATATCTCATTATTAGATTGTTGTTCTGAACAGATGTGATATAATGCAATTTTTACTATGAAGTCTATGTATACTTCGAAGCAAAAAAAGTTTTTAATTTACACTTAAAATTAACCTATACGATGTAATGATGACGTATGTAGGCTTGTCTGCGACCATCGAGAGATCAACGACGCCAGTTTTGGCTACTGTCTAGATCTCGATCGTGACAAACGTGGTATCAAAGTATTAGGTTTAATTCCAAGGATAATAAGTTCGCATCACCCATATTGAGTAATTTCTAACTTATGGTAGCGAAGTGTAGCACTATCATGAATTCGAGACTGCATGATGCGTAGGAAAATTTTCATTCTTTTAATCTTATCGTGCTTTCCTTTATACCTGATTTCTTAGTGTTATGAGCGTATCTAACATCAATTTTTTTTCCAGAAAATGAACACAAGGGGAACACTGGTCGGGGAAGAGAGGAGAAGCTGTTGGGGGTGACCAACTTCCACCCCAGGCTCCAGCTGCAGGAGTGGCCATGGTAGTTAAGCCAGCTGAGTTGACTAATGCAGAGGTGCAGACAACTTTGGCATAGATGACTCACGCCATCACTGCGCAAGATCAGGATATGACGCGCAAGGCCAACAGACAGGAGGTTAGGCGGGAAAACCCACCATCCCAAAACATGGCAAACAGGTTGCGAGATTTTACGAGGATGAATCCTCCAATCTTTATAGGATCTAAGACTTCATAGGATCCTCAAGAGTTCGTGGGAGAGATATAGAATATTCTGGTGGCAATGGGGGGCATGGATATTGAGAAAGCTGAGCTGGCCTCGTACCAGGTGAAGTATGTTGGATAAGGTTAATGCAAGATTCGGTAGGACAACAGGGCGTTGGGCGGAGGTTTGATCACATGGGAGCTGTTAAAGACATCCTTTTTAGAGAGGTTCTCACCCAAATGGATGAGGGAGGCTAAGATTGAGGAGATCATCAAGCTTAAGTAGGGATCGATGACTTTTAGAGAGTATTCCCTAAAGTTCGTTAAAATTTCCAGGTATTCCACTTCCCTTGTGTCAACAATAAAGACGAGATGTGTAGGTTACTTAAAGGAATCTCAGAGGAATTGTAGGAGGAGTGTCGGGCTTCGATGCTCCGTGAAAACATGGACTTGTCCAGGATAATGTTGCATGTTCAGCAGGTTGAGGACAACAGGAAGAAGAGGAAAGTCCGTGAGGTCAGAAGGCTGAACCATTATGACAAGACAGGTTCCAGAAGAGGTGCTAGAAGGAGTACTTTCGGAGTTTGTGATCAGCCCAGATTTAAGACGGGGCATCAGAGTCAGGAACTCTAACTCTCAGAGGAGTGCATCACCCAAAGGAGGTAGACCCTATCCCAAGAATGGCAATGGAGGTGATGTCCAGCGTCCAAGAAATGAATGTGGCAAGTGTGTGCGTATTCACAATGGAGAACGCAGACTAGGCACAAATGCCTGCTTCGATTGCGGAAAGAGCGGACACATGGTGAGGGACTATCCATAGAATAGGGGTCAGGCTTGAGGTAATGCTCAGCCTAGGCTTAATCCCAAGAATTCTACTGCAGCCGAGCCTCCTAAGAGAAAGAGATTCTACGCCTTGAAGGCAGGGAGAGCAAAAGAAGTCTGTTGATGTGGTCACACGTACACTGCAAGTCTACTCAACTTCTTCTTATGCTTTACTTGATCCAGGGTCTACGCTTTCTTTTGTGACTCCCTTGATTGCTCTTACTTTTGAAACTCTACCTGAGGTTTTGCATGATCCCATCTTAGTAAGTACTACCTTAGGAGAAAATAAAAGAGATGATAGGGTTCATAAATACTGCCCAATTGTAGTATGTGGGAAAACTATGTGTTCAGACCTTGTTGAGTTACTCATAAATGAGTTAGATATCATACTTGGTATGGACTGGCTCCATAAATGTTATGCCTTCATGGATTGCCGTAGTAGGGTTGTGAGATTCTTTTTCCCTAATGAAGTAGTTTTGGTCTGGTAGGGTACATTTAGAGTCATTCAAGTCCCTTGATTTCGAACCTAAAAGCTAATAAAATGATGTCCAAGGGATTGTTATGCAATATTGTGAGTGTGAATAATCTAGATCATTTTTCCCGATGATTTGCCTGGCGTCCCTCCCCCTCAAGAGATTGATTTTTGTATTGACCTACATCCCGATACTAACCCAATTTCAGTTCCTCTCTATATAATTTCTCCAGATGAACTCAAGGAGTTGAAGCTGTAGTTAGAAGATCTCACTGATAAGGGCTTCATCCAGCTGAGCATATCCCCTTGGGGTGCTCCAGTGGTGTTTTTGAAAAACAAAAATGGAACCCTAAGGATGTGTAGCGATTATCTGTAGCTAAAAAAGTTACTATAAAGAACAACTATCCACTTCCCAAAATAGATTACTTATTCAATTAGCTCCAATAGTCTAGTTTATTCTCAAAGATTAATCGTTGTTCCGGGTATCATCAGCCTAGGTTAGGGATGAAGATTTCCTAAATATAGCCTTTCTTACACCTTATGGTCATTATGAATTCCCAGTCATGTCATTTGGTCTCACTAATGCACCAGCTGCATTTATAGTCCTCATGAACCAACTCTTCTGTGAATACCTTGATTCTTTCGCCATAAAATTCATTGATGACATCCTCATCTACTCTAAGACCAAGGAAGAGCATTAACAACATTTGAGACTAACCTTGCAAGTACTTAGACAACATCAACTGTATGCCAAATTCAGCAAGTGTGAATTTTGTCTTAGATTAGTGACCTTCCTGGGTCATGTTGTCTTTGATCAAGGTGTGGAGGTGGACCCCAGGATGACTGAGGCTGTTAAGAACTGGCCAAGACCTCTTGTGTGGAGATGGACCCCAGGATGACTGAGGCTGTTAAGAACTGTCCAAGACCTCTTACTCCCACCGATATCCAAAGCTTTCTAGTATTGGCTGGATACTACCGCAGGTTCGTGGAAGGTTTTTCTACCATTGTTGCCCCACTGACAACTTTGACTAAGAATAAGGACAAATTTGAATGGGCGGAGACTTGTGAGAAGAGTTTCAAGGAGCTCAAGGACAGACTCACTTAAGCTCTAGTGCTTATGTTGCCTAAATGTGGTGAGAATTACACTGTTTATGGTGATGCATCTAGGGTTGGTTTGGGTTGTGTTCTTATGCAGGGTGGTATAGTTTTAGCCTTCGTGTCCAGACAACTCAAGGTTCATGAGAGGAATTAGCCCACTCATGACCAGGAGTTTGCAATTGTGGTGCTTGCATTGAAGCTATGGAGGCATTACTTGCACGGTGTGCATGTGGATGTGTTCACAAACCAGAAGAGTCTCCAATACGTGTTTACACAGCGGGTGTTGAATCTACGTCAGCGGAGATGGTTGGAGCTGTTGAAGGACTATGACATGAGTGTCTACTACCATCCAGGTAAGGCAAATGTTGTAACTGATGCTATGAGCAGGTTGAGCACGGGGAGTACAACCCACGTTGATGATAATAGGAAGGATTTAGTGAAGGATGTACAAAGACTAGCAAGACTAGGTGTGCATTTGATGGATTCTACTAGTGGGGTTGTTTAAGTTCATCCTAGTTCTGAATCATCCTTGGTAGCTAAAGTCAAGAAGTGTCAGCATCTTGATCCTGTGTTGATGGAGTTGCAGGAATCAGTGCTGATAAATATTAATGAGTCCTTCGCTTTGGGAGGTGACCGCATACATAGGTACCAAGACAGGGTGTGTACAAAACGTTGATGATTTACGGACCAAGATTGTTGGAAAGGTCAAAGGTTCCAGCTATTCAGTACATCCAGGTTCCAACAAGATGTATCATGACCTCAAGTAGATCTACTGGCGGGATGGCATGAAGAAGGACATTGCTGAGTATGTGGCTAGGTGTACTAATTGTCAGTAGGTTAAGGCGGAGCCCCTTAAGCCTGGATGTCTCACTTGATGATTGAGGTTCTAACTTTGAAATAGAAGGACATTAACATGGACATCGTGGTTGGTCTTTCGAAGACTAGAAGATAGCATAATTACATATGGGTTAATGTGGACATGATGACTAAGTCTGCCACTTTATCAATGTGATGTCTACTTACAGGGCTGAGGATAATGCAAGACTCTACATTAATGAGATTGTAGGGTGACATGTGATTCCTAGGTCTATTATTTCGGATAGAGGAGCTTAGTTCACTTTGCATTTCTAGGAATCCTTCCATAAGAGCTTAGGCACGTAGGTAAAGCTCACTACTGCTTTCCATCCCCAGACAGATGACAGGAAAACCACACTATTCAAACGTTTGAGGACATTTTGGGAGTGTGTGTGATTTACTTCAGGGATAGTTGGGACGACCATCTGCCATTAATAGAGTTTTTTATGTTAACAACTATCACTCCAACATTGGGATGGCACCATTGAGGCATTGTATGGTAGGAGGTGTAGGTCTCCAGTTTGGTGGTTCGAGGTTGGAGAGTTGATGACTAGGTTTAATTGAAGATATCACCCATGTAGGGTAGGATGAGGTTTTGTATGAAGGGAAAGTTGAGTCCGAGGTATGCTTTTCCATACGAGATTCTACAACGTGTGGGTGAGGTGGTCCATGAGTCGGCGTTGCCTGCGGAGCTAGCTTCTGTTCATCCAGTCTTTCATGTCTCTATGTTAAAGAAGTGCCTTGGTGATATAGCATCGATTCTTCCTGTTTATGGTATGTGGGTTGATGAAGACTTGTCCTATGAGGAGGTTCCTGTTGAGATTTTAGACAGGCAGGTGAATCAGCTGAGAAATAAAAAGGTTTCCACAATTAAGGTATTGGGGAGAAACCATCTTGTTGAGGGGGCTACATAGGAGGCCCAGGCCAATATGAGATCCCGCTATCCTCATCTTTTTTTCTCTTGAGGTTAGACTTCCTACTTTTAAGTCTAAGTTTCCTTATCTCCTCTATTATTTATTGCTATTGCTTGACTGTGTATAGTACTCATGTTATGATATGACTTGCATTGTGTTATATAATTAGAAGTTTCATTCCGGGATGAATGTTCCTTGGGGGGATGATGTAACAACCCGAAAAAGACCATGCTAATTAATGCCTAACGTGCCTAGAATGCCTAGATTTGACTGAGTTCACACAAATTGATGCGCGTTGGACCATACCTCTAAACCTGTGTACAAACAAAGACAACCAACTTGGTGAGTTAGTTGAGCTAGGCAAGGTTGGGTCCAGTCATGTAAGGCACCCGAATATTAAGATTCACCCTGATGAATCATAACCATACTTGAAAGGGGTAATCTTATGTTTTGAGGGTCTAGGGGTAAAATGGTCTTTTCCAGGTTAAGGGTAGTATCATAATTACCCTAGAGATTTAATTAATTAATTAATTAATGTGAGTAATGGACAATTCGGGTAGGGTTGACTCAAATTTGACGCTTTTCGCCAATTAAGCTTCACCCGGGTTCAATCCTGGGTGGAAGCAATGTTAAATGTAATTAATTTATATGATTATCTGATTTAAGTAAGGGAATTATTAGTTATTTCACCTAAGACTTTGAAAAACCAGATTTCTGATAATAAATGGCAAGGAGTCCTAGTTTGACTAAGTCTTCAACTAACACTCCTACTCCTACACTTACTCCCATCTCTCTCCACTCTTATTCTCATGTATCTCCACACTCTTTATAACGCTCATCATAAGAAAAATAAAAAAAAATTAAAGTTCATCACTCTTGAAGAACTTGTACACGAAAAACTCCCAAGAAAAACTAAACTAAAACCGAAAAGTGAAATGTTTTTGCAAACGGTGTGCGCATGAGTTTTTGTTGGAGAAGCATTTATTTTTTGTGGGAGCTGGAAGAACATAAGATAAGGTTTGAAAGGTGTTAAACGATGGAAAAAGTATGGGTTTTATTCCTCTTGGTCCCTTTCCCAAGAGACCCGTAAGATTCAGTCGAATTCTAAATCCGAAAACTAGGAATGTTCCCCTTTGCATGTCCCTGTCACTAGCTCCCATCGATTTTTGTAGGTTGGGTATGATTTCAGGTAGAATTTAGGAATTTAAATTGTTTTCGTGAAGATTATGTTCATGTATGTATGTTCAAAATTAAGTGATGATAAACGTGTGTGCAGCCATGTTCTTGAGCATGGTTTGGAGCATGAAAATGGCATGTTAACACCTTGTGTCTTTGTATAAAATTACTTGGAAATAATGCATATAATGTAAGAAATGAGTAAATATTTTGCCATAAAATCCAGTGTATATATGTTGAGAAAAAGTTGATTGAAAGGATGACCAAATTTCCAGAAATCTAGAAAATTGATCTCGGCATGGGCAGTGGGGAAGAGTTTCATTTTTTAAATTATTTTTAAGAGTTGAGGTCATTAGGGATTGAAACCAAGACCTCATCATATGAAAGCTACTAAAAATTCAATAATAAAAAATGAGGTAAGGGGGATTCGAAATGGGGTAAGGCTCAAGTGAAAGAATGAAAGACGGAAAGAATTAAAAATTGATGTGTGTGGGGATCGAACCCACAACCACTTGGATAGGTGAGGAAGTTAGGAGAAAAATTAACAAAAAATAAAATGAGGTTGTGGGGGATCGATCCCACAAACTTTTGGCCTCAAACAAAAAAAGGAAAGAAAAGAAACAAAAAAAGAAGAATTATGGGCATTGGGGCTCGACCTCGGGTCCCCAGGCAAAATATTTTAATTACAAGACGAAATGTTGCCCAAGTGACTTGAAATGGGTCCCCTTACCAAATCCGTATTCATACATAACTCTTACGTGAATAAATATTTAATAAAAGCTGCCCATAGCAATGAAACTCGAGACATTGGCATACTTACAAGATGCAGAAGTCTTGTACGACATAATCTTGGATAAATATGAGTCACTTAAACGAAATATGATTGAAGCCTCATGGCTTGTACGTATTGGTTCATAAGTTCACCGTACGTTTAAAAATATGTGAACGTAAGATGCATGGGATGATATGATGTGGCCCCAGGAGGGTTAAGTATGAGTGAGAAACCCACTAAAAGGCCAAGTGCAATCGCATATGACGAAATGAACATTCACGTAAAGGGGTGAGTAATTATGAAAAGCTAATATGCTAAAACAAATGATGTTGTGATTATATCACAAGAGGATAATATGAAAGATGAGATCAATCTCAAATGGGCCTAGTAAATGTAACCAAAAAACCGTATTCACCTATGAGAGTGTAAGATTAATGAAGAGACTAGTCTCTAAGAAACACTCTAATGAAAGTATTGTGATTAATGCACACTTAATACTAATGATGAGATTAGAAATTATCTAATGATCAATGAAGCCCTCATGCTAGAAGCCAACTTCTATGATGTGTGAGGTGAATGTAATGGAACTTTATACAGAGCACCTATAAGGTAGATATGAGTCACAATTCCTTCTTCTAGGAAGGCAGAGGTTCATGTAAATCTAATGAGATGAGACTGTCAATTTAGTCGGGTATGGATCTCCTTAAATCTCCTAGTCTTTCAACCTATGCATCTAACATAGGGTTGTAGCAGGGTTCATTTCCCTATACACGCTAGCATGTTTTCGTTTCACTTTGGCCGGTGATTCCACCTCCTTTCGGTGTGGGGTAGACACTGGATTTCATGGAGCTCAGATGATCTATGTTGGTTAAAGTTAAATTTCCCAAAGAAAGAATGATGCCAACCTCAATTAGTGCACACAATGACACAAATGATACTAATGATGTTTGGATAGGATAATGAAGAGTTAAAATAGACGCAAGTAATGACACTAGGTCATTATTGGTCAATGCACAGTGAACCCGATGGAAGTCTTAAACAAAATCCTAGGTATATGAATGAATGAAAATGAAGGAAATATGAATGAATGAAGCAGACACTGTGTTTTCTAAAGAAGTCTTCCAAGTTGAGGTCCCATATGTTGAGTCCTAAGTTGTGAAGTCCTAATGCTAAGACCATGATTCAAACGTGTCATGGTATAGAGTGGATGATATATTATATATGTGTGTGCTATATGAAATATTTTATGTGTTTTGTGCAATATTGAAAGAATGATAATCCATGTTACTCTCATAGCATGACTTTCCTAATCTGATTTGGCAAGTTCAACTGACTTGGCTTTCCATAATTCATATCGTTAGGGGAGAGCTATTAAATCATGAATGTCCTTGGTGTGTACTTGCATACACCTATACTTAGTTCAAGTGTGTACTAATCCCACACAATCCTCTACATTTAGGTGTAGGTGCAGGTGGAGGCTAGAGAGTACGAGACTACGTTGACACTTTGTGAACGTCGAGCATTCGTCCGGACTTGGTAGGTACTCATGCTTTCGAGGATGCTTATATTTTATATTCTTTCTTAGATATAGGCATGACCTAGTGGAGGATGTTCTACTAGTGTTTTTCTCTTACTTATTTCAAACGTTGTATTGGTGCCATTTTGGCAACTTTATATTTATGCATTTATGAACAATTTTCTTCATTTGAATATAGATTAGATGGTTGTTGTGAACTGATGTGATATAATGCAATTCTTACTGTGAATTCTATGTATACTTTGAAGCAACAAAACTTTTAACTTTTCCTCTAAAATTAACCTATATGATGTAATGATGACGTATGTAGGCTTGGTTACCACCTATGAGGGGTCAACGATGTTGGTTTCGGCTAGGGTCTAGATCCCGGTTGTGAAACAAGTCATGAATTTGATCACTTGAGTAGATAGATAAGTGGTTAATAAACTCGTACTACTTTAGAAAATAGAATTATGGTGGATAGAACTCTCGAAATTAATCTTACCGTGAATGTATAGTTACTGAGTGTCGTCTGTTAAAAGTGTGTTGTGAAATTGGGATTTGAAATTCTTAAAATATCTCACTCGTTTCGTTCAAGCCAGTGTGGACGAATTATTTTACCTAGGTTGGGGTTGTTGTACTAGGGTAGGTGCTAGCGTGGTGGGTAGACGCGATTTAATGTCGGAAATAAACTCCAAACCATTTTATTCTACAATTTTTGAACTTAAGATGTAAGGAAAAAATCCATGGGATTTTCTTGATTGTTTTTGACAATTCTTGAAACTAAAGTTAATATTTTAACTTCCCCAATCCATTTTTTTATTCGTAGAATGTAACCTAATGAGTAATTATCGATGGGGAAGGATTTTGATCTAGAAATTATGATGAAGAAATCCCTAATTTTGGTATCGGGATTATGGGTATGATTTAGGGTTGATAGAATTGTTGGTATTCTTGGTAATTAGTGATTATTTATTGATTTTTTACTATTATGATTGTTTGTAGACCAAGAACAAGTGTAACACATCCTTAAAAGGAAGTATCATGTTTCTTAAAGGTTTCAAGCTTGTTTCGAGGTAGGTGATGGTTGTGATCGTATGATTATGTGATATGTGTCTTTTTTTGCCTCATTATTTTGGTCTATTCGAAAGATGGGGGTAGTCATGGTAGATCCTCAAGATTGAGGGGCTTAAGAAATGGGTTTGGCCTAATTGTGTGACAGAAGTTACGATATTTCTGGGTCTCCCTAGTTACAATCATCGATTTTGTAAGAACTCTTTTTCTATTTCCACTCACTTGAGAAATTTTTCCAAAAATTAGATACCACTTGAATGGAATGAAAAATGTTAGGAGAGTTTCGAACAACTCAAGACTCTTATGACCGCCCAACCTATTCTAGCATTACTGGTTGAAGGTAATTTTTTTTTTAAATCTATGGTGATGCTTAACATACTTGTTTGGGTGTTGTGTTGATTCATGGTAAGAATAGAATAATTTAATTCTCGCATCAATTGAAGGTACATGAGAGGAATTATCAAACTCATGATGTAGAGTTTGTAGCGATAGTGTTTGCCATTAAGATTTCGCAGCATTACCTCTATGGTGTTAAGTGTGAGGTGTTTAGTATTCATCGTAGTTTGCAGCACATGTTCACTTAAAAGGATATAAATTTTAGATCATAGGTGTATGGAGTTACTCAAGGATTATAAATAAGCCATTCGATTCAATCAGGGTAAGGATAATGTTGTGGCAGATGATTTGAGTAAAAAACCTGTAAGTATGGGTAGTCCAGATTGCTTTAGTATAACCAATCGACCTTTGACTAAGGAAATTCAAAACTTAGAGTGTAAATTCAAAAAATTGGACATCTAAGAAAAAAAAAGGGTGTTATCTAGCTTTGAATTTAAAACCATTTTTATGCAAAAGATCAAGGACAAATATTTTGAGGATGAAAATTTCAATGAACTTAAGAAGAAGACTGTGATTGGTATGATAAAATATACCATTCTTGATATAGATGGTGGGCTCAATTTTAATGTAGGAGTATTTGTTCATCGAGTGACCGACTTAACCCATAAATTATTAACTGAATCTGATGGTTCGTGATATTCCATTTACCCGGGAGCATGACGAATGACATAGTGATTTTTTCATACGTTTTCAAATTGCCAACAAGTAAAGTATACACATAAAAGGCTTGCAGGTTTATTTTAGAGAATGCCAATTTCAGAATAGAAGTTGGAAATGATAGAAATGGATTTTGGTGGTTGGTCTTACCAAGACTTTGGGGAGGTTTATTTCTATTTTTGTAGTGGTTGATTGACTGACTAAATCAGACCATCTTATTCCGTAATAAATATTATAATGACTAACAATTGGCTAAGGTTTATGTGAAGGACATAATGCGGTTTCATGGGGTACATTTTTCTTTCATCTTAGACCGTGGTACTCAATTCACATACATGTTTTGGATAAATTTTAATGATGTTTTGGGCACAGAAGTCACTTTTAGTACTGCTATTTATCCACAGAAGGACGGGATATAAGAGAGGACTATTCATGTATTAGAAGACAAGTTGAGGACATGCGTGGTTGTTTTTGGAGGAAATCGGGATAAGTTCGTACCCATTGTGTGAGTTCTCTTATAATATTAGTTATCACTCAATCATTGATATGGAATCGTATGAAGCAGTATATGGGACGGGATATAGATCATGCATAGGAAGGTTCGAGGATGGATATGTGAAACCATTTGAACTTTATTTAATGAAGGATGCTCCAGATAAAGTGAGGAGTATTCAATCTAAGCTTTTAGCAGCATAGAATAGGAAAATGAAGTATGTGGATCAGAAGGTAAGAGACATGACATTTCACACTTGTGAGAATGTTCTTGTTAAGATATCATCCATGAAATGGGCGATGAGATTTGGCAAGAAAGGTTAACTAAGTCTACGATACATTTGTAAGACCCCATATATGACTTAGGTGAACTAGATCTTAACATGTTTGTCTTGATGGTATAAGGTATAAATAGGTATATTATATGGTATTGAGTCAGTGTCTAAAGTATTAGGTTTATTGGAAGATAAACGTCAATGTATGACTAAAACATTCGACGACTAAGTCACCTATGTATCTCATATGTGGTATTATGTGTTTATGTGTTATTAATAAGGTTTTAAGGTATATAAATGAGTTATTATAGCATATGTAGACAGTGTGTTGAGTTTCGTGGAGTTTGGAGGTCAAACGTCCAGGAACGTCCATGACGTTCGAAAGATGTGCCTTGAAATGACTTTGTGTGTCTTCGCATGTTTGATCATGTTTTACGCGTTTGTTTTGGGTGAAATTCATGTTATAGGTGATAAAATTATAGACGATCATGTCTGGGTTGTAAACATCTGGAAAAACATTCTTAAGGACCACGTAAGGGTCCTTGAGGAAGGACCCAAGTTTGTGGCAAAAATTGCCCAAAGGCAGTCCATTTACGGATGGCAATTGTCGGTCAGTGGCCTGGTCGACGCCCCGTAGGTGGTGGGCGTCGTGAGGTACTTAGTATGGGGAGAAAAAATCTCACTTTCAAGTCTTTGAACCGATCGACGAAGTCCAGGATGGCCCGTGCATGGACTTATGCCCCATCGATGGGGCAATGTTCGATGGTGGCCTGCTTGCGTACAGTTTCACTATAATTTGAGGTTTAATTTTGTAATTTCACCCCACTTCCAAATAAAAGTATTGGCGGTTCTTTAGGGGTCTTTTTGGGTATTTTAAACATGTATATAAGTGTTTAACACTTAGAATATTTCATTCTTCCAAATCAAAACCCCCAAAATCCCTTAAGAACACCCAAAGACTCCATTGAAGTCCAAAATCAAGGAAGAGATTGGTGCGACGAATTCAGTGGATGTTCTTCATAAAAGTGATGAATTATCTTCATAAAGTAATGTATACATTGTAATGACATATTCTAGTAATACGTTGAGATTTCCCAACCTAGTTTAAATTTTGATGAAGTCAAAGTTAGTGAAGTCTATAAAACTATGTTAGTAATTAGGTGGTCTAATAACGAATTTGATCACTTTACTATATATATAAGTCGTGAAGGAACCCATATGACTTTACAAAATTAAATTCAGGTAGGTAGAACTCCCATAATTGATATTAGTACGAATGGGTATTTTTCGAGTGTCGCTGGTTAAAGGCGTGTTATGGAATGGGAGTTTGAAAATTTTAATATAGCTCATGGTTAAAGGCAGACACTATGGAAGAATTATTCCCGCAAAGTCATGTCGTTTTAGCATTGTGGTAACCGCCATGCCGCAATAGACGGGACTGAAAGTCTCAAATAAACCCCTAAAATGTTCTATTATGCAATTTCTTACATGAGAGCTAAGGAACAAAACCCATTGGGTTTTCTTGAAAATTTTCATTATTCTTAATGTTAAAGGTATTATTTTAGCTTCGCGAATCCATCTTTGGGTCTGTAAAATGTAACCTAATTGGTGTTTATCAAAGTTGAAGGGTTAAATTTGTAAATTATGGTGATAAAGTTGTTATATTTATATGTCGACTTAGGTATGATCTAGGGTTAATAGAATTTTCTGTAATCCAGGTAATTAGTTATTGTTTATTGATTTCCATATTATTATGATTGTTTACAGACAAAAACAAACGAAACGAATCCAGAAAGGAAAGGATCAAATTTCTTAAAGGTTTGAAGATTGTTTTGAGGTAGGTGATGGTTATGATTCTATGATTGTGATATATGTTTTCTTGCTTCATTATGATACATATATGCATGCAAATATTTATTTATTGAAAACAGTTTGTGAATGATATAGTTGAATGATGAATGCTATGAATCATGAATTGATTGTATGATCTTGAGAACATACTTGTGATTGTAATTATGGATTGTTGGATTGTCGGGGTTTTGCATTATGACACACTAACTTTGATTGGTTTCCACCTTACGAAATAATCATAGGACCGGTTGCCACATCCCGACTTAAACAGTGGATTGGGTAGCACATTCTTGTATGCTATCATTTTGGGTTTGGGTTCCATAATATGACCAATGACTTTCTATAAATATGAGATTTGATAATCATGAAGTGCTTTGTTGTTTATAAATAATGATGATATTTTATATGTTTTGTGTATGCATAGTAATTATGTTGTATTTAGTTATACATATTGTAGTTAATGAGATAGCCGCATGAACCTATCTGTACACTGTGGTTGTGTAATAATGCAACACTTTCTCTATCTTTGTTAAGTACAAGACATCTTCATTTGGCTATAGACAATCCTCGCATAGATAAGTGATCTCCGATCGAATTAAAGGGTGATCATTTCTTCCATGCTGCCATGAGTTCTCTTTCATCCGTGTCAACCATTTCGGACTTAGACTTTTTATCTAGTTATTAGTGAATATATTATGGGTGTAACTCTTATTGTGTAGACTTATGGTTGAACTTTAAACGTTTTGGTTTATTGACTTTTAACTTCTAAACGTATTTCAACATTATTAAGTTTTTAGACCTTTTGGAAATTTATGAGAACTTTAGGTTTTAGCTTTAACTTTTTCCCATAACCTAAATGTCTTAGTATTTGATTAGAGTTAATTAAATTATTGATATTAATATTTCTTCCACCGACGGGTTAGTGTGGGTGTTGACATCATCAAAGACACTTCATCCAATACTAAGTGTCGACGATCTTCAAGAAGTATATAACCCAACAAACAGCTGGGATAGTTCCCACACGGAGTGGCATTGCAAATATTTCAGACAAGCATAAATTAAGCTATGCCAATCATATCTACAAGAAATTATCGACTAATAATAGTAAATTAGAGGGGGTGAAACATGTGTCAATTAACAATGGGGGCTTTTTGAAATCTTGGGATGTGATCGGAATATGAGATAGGTTACATGATAGGGTAATTGATATTTATAGTACATCACTGAATATATGTAACTAGGCCAGACTTTGATGGGGCTACATTCTCTCTCGAGCAACTTACCCTAAATCAACTCATATTCTCTCGAACATCAAGTTTCAACCTTTAAGCACAACCTTCGCTTAGCCCAATCACCAAGTTTTTAGTATTTAGTTCTGAATCACTTTAAGAGTATATTAATAATCATAGGACTCTCACATGTTACCCATAAATTTGAGTTAAATTGTTCATGCCCATACTTCCACATCAACTCTAAAAGTCAGAGAATTTTTAGATGAGAAGCGTCTTTGAGTCCTTGAGTTTAGTAGTTCATTCTGATAATTCAGCATGAACCCTCTGAGTTGAGCATTCTTTAAATGAATAGTATCATTGATGTTATTGAGTTCCATGTATTAATTTCTATCTATGGTTATTGAAAACCTTGCATTGAGTCGTTCACCTTCATAATTTTGCATGAACCATATTTTAATAAGTCTTGTACAACCATTTTAACTTTGTTTTAAGAGTTAGCTTTGAGTTGAGTGAAGAGTAAGAGTAAAGTTCATTTCTTCAAAGATTTTATTGGAATATAGTATTTTAAAGAGTAATTTTTTTTTACATTCAATATAAGAGGAAACTATGATTTCCAAAAGAGTTTTCAGGAATTTGAGTAACATCTCTTTTACGAGATCTATTTTTGAATAAATATCTCAAACCACAGAAAAGTTATGCTTTTAAGCATATGAGCTAGTATATTTTGGGAGTAATATAGAGCACTTATATGGAGAGAGTTCACATAACTCACAATCCCCATAAACTATGTAGCCGTCATGGGTATAATTAATCATACTTTTAAGCATAGACTAGTGGATCCACTTAGTTAAGACAATTTATATGATGACAAATTATAGAACAGTTCTAGCAGCGTGAGCAACACATTATATAATCAATTAGGCTCAAAGTAATGGTTTTCGGTTAGAGAAACTACCACAAAATTATATTATTTTTTATATACACAATAAATTATTGTATTTTTAAATACATTGAATTGATTTTCAATGATTTTAAAGCTTTCCATATATTTCATATTTTGTTGTTGTTTTATATTGAGTTAAGTATCTGGAGTTTAGTAACTTTGAGTTCAGTATTGATGCGCTCAAACTTACTTCTCAAGTAAGAAGTAAAGCGGTCGTATCAAGTAGAGAAACCAACTAATGAGGTTGGGATCGTTCCCACAAGGAAAATTGTTCAGACTTAAGTTTATTCTATTATACTATTATTTAGTCAATTATTTCCCTAGAAAACAAAAGACAATAAGGGGGGGGGGTTAATTCTAAATTAATGAAAATAATTAACTAAATTAAAGTAAATAACTAACAGATTCAAATCTTGGAGCTTAATCAATTAAAAAAAGTAACTAGGGCTTAAGTGTTCCCCAAAGGTTTCTAAGTTGATAATTCAAACTATAACAATTCTTCATAGTATCTTGGATGCAAAGTGATAAATTATGTATCTCTAAATCCTTGGTCCGACATCTAGAAAATTTCAATCCGCACCTTGGTCCAGCTACTTGTGTTGCTATACTAACCCTTATCTTTACCTCATATTAAGCATTGTATTCGATAGTTGACTAAGTTATTACTTCGTACCAATCAACACTAGCGTATTAGATAGTGTCCACTAAATCTCTGTGGATAATTCTTTTCCTATTATCTACCTCCTTTGTCCGGAAAGTAGCATTAAGGCGAGTTTTAATGTTGTCCATCCGTTAAAAAGACTTCTAAACGAAAGAATTATCAATACATGAAAGACACCATTCTAGAATTGCTATTTTAGCTATATTTTACCTTATTATTCACCCATGGTTCCCACAAGCCTAGTTATGGAGTTTAGTTACCCATGGTCATAATCACACTATTCATATATTTAATATCAGAATTCATGCATTTACTTTAATAAGTAATAATAAAATCTAGAAATTCACTTGATTAATCAACAAAAGCACCAACAATCAATTCCAGAAATGTGTAACAATTGCTGAAATTAATCCTTCAATACTTGAACAAGAGAACTAAAGATTATCCAAAATTCTAACTATCAAAAATTCTTACCCCAAAAATGAGGTTTTTTGAACTATTTATACTGAAAACAAAAACCTAATAAAAGAAGGATTCTAATTACTTAAAATCTACAAAATACATGTCAGTCGACGGACCTCGCGACGGACCGTCGTGGTCAAGATGGGCCGTCTTGGACTCCGTCATCCCATACTTCACAAATTTTTCTGTTGCTTTCATCATTACTCTCAATGCATAGGTATGATGGCCCGTTCCAAGCACGACGGTCCGTCGAGGGTCTCCGTTCCATAATACTTTACCTTTTTGGAATGTGGGTACTGGGACTACTCTCAAATCAATACAACGAACCAGCGGGACGGACTGTCGTGGTTATGATGGTCCGTCGCGGAATTCCGAAATCACACACTAGGTCAGACTTCCCCATCTTACTTTAGAAGCTTCTGTCCTCACTACGATGCCACATACGGACCGTCACAAACTCGACGTCGGAGGTTTTTAAAGGTTTAGAATTTTTAAAATTTTCCAGTCGGGTCGGGTTGGGTTGCTTGTTAATGAGACAATGAGAGCCCGACGATGGTCCATCATGGCTTCCGTTGTGGGTTCCCTAATATTTTAAATAAATGAAAAACGTACCTAGCACGACGATTTAATGCGATGGTCCTTCGTAAGCGTGATGGTCCGTCGTTGTATCCCTCTGTTTCGGAGTGATTTTCTGTAGAATTTCCTTGTGGTGTTCTGCCTGCAAATTTAAAACCCATTAGTAGAAAATGCTACCATTACTAGAAAGAAAACTATAAGTATTGGGTTGCCTCTCAAGCAGCGCCTGATTTAACGTTGCAACACGACTTAAGAAACTTGATTTCTCAGACTTCATCAATATGGTATGCCTCGATCACTTTATTTGCCGATTCAGCATGCCCGATATAGATTTTATTTGTTGTCCATTCACCTTAACCCTTACACCGTCCTTGGTTTCCAACTCAACTTCTCCATGAGGGAATAGTTCGGTAATCAAGTAAGGGCTAATCAATTTGGACTTGAGCTTGCCCGGAAACAAGTGCGATCTAGAATTATATAACAGCACCAAATCCCCAACCATAAACACTCGTTTTTAAATGTTTAGGTCATGGTACTTCTTCATATTTTCTTTGTAGGATATAGCAAATACCGATTGGAGCTCACCACTCATCCTCACGGACCTATAAATGTTGAAGGTCACTTCTTCTTTGTTTTACCAAAATTTCATCTTCCCCTTTTCCATATCAACTAAGGCTCTACCCGTAGCAAGGAATGGCCTCCCAATAATAATACGCACTTCAAAATCGACTTCACTATCAAGAATAACAAAATCTGCTGGAAATATGAACGACTCCACTTTTAATAGCACATCGTGGAGTATCCTTATAGGCCTTTTACTGTTCGATCGTCTCTCAATAGCCGCATCGCAATGGGGTTTAGATCACCAAAACCCAACTTCTTGTAAATCGAGAGGGGCATGAGATTTATGCTTGCCCCCAGATCACATAATGTTTTCGCAAAATAGAATAACTCGACTGTACAAGGAATAGTGAACGCACCCGGATATTATTTCTTTTGTACTAGAGATCTTGTAGCAATAGCACTACAATGTTGCATTCTGTCAACATCCTCAAAAGTGATCGATATTTTCTTTGTAACCAGATCTTTCATAAACTTGGCATAACCGGACATATTTCTAGAGCTTCTACCAAACGGACATTGATAGAAAGCCGCTTCAACATTGTTATAAAACGCCGATATTTACCATCCTCAGTCTTTTTCACTGATTTTTGAGGAAAGGGTGGTGGTGGTCTAGGCATGGGAGATACCTTTTTAGGCACTTCAGCATCTTTTCTAGTGTTATCTTCTACGTCACCACTAACCTCTACCGCTTTATCATTATTTTTTCTCACCTTTTCCTCATTAGCCAACATAGGTGGGTCAATGGCTTGCTTACCACCCCGAGTAGTAATTGCCATACAGTGTCCATCATTTTTCGAATTTTGGACAGTGTTTCTAGGAAGAGTGCCCGGTTGCTGTGTGCTCACAGTGGTAGAGAATTGGGCCATTTGCAACTCAAGATGCTAAATCGATATTGCATGTGTATCGACTTTCTTCCCAATACCCGCTAAATCACTCCTTAACTCTTTAATTTGCTCATCACTAGCATCAAACCTCCTCGTCATTTTGTGCAACATATCCTTAACTCGCGCCATACTACCTCCACCATCCCTAGGAGTAAATTCACAATTTTGAGAAGGAACATAGGGTCAATTATTGTCATTTGTGTTACCATAGTTACACTGTTAAAGTTGTTGTCGCGGTTGTATTTTCCATCTAGGACATAATGACCATCACGTTATAGTTACCATAGATCCGACCTTGGTTTCCTTGACCCTGACGCCAATTCTCCTGATTTGATCCTTTGGCAATCGGTCGGAAACCCCCTGTGTGCTCAATTATTAGCATAGGAATCCTCCTCATAATAGCATTCATCATTTTGTGTTGGTGGTTTAGAAAAGTAGTTAACTAATTTATCTTTTCTGCACCCCACTGAACTGTTTTAATACCAACCCAAGATCAGTTGTCATCTGAGCCATCTCTTCACGAATCTCATTTGTGGCTGGGTTGTGTGTGGATTTCACTACGAAGGTATCTCTTCCAGTTTCTTACTTCCTTGTACTCTAAGCTTTATTATTCCAGGATATTTTAGTTAACTTTTTGGCAGTCTCGGCATAAGGACACTCCCCATAAGAACCACCCGCTATAGTATCCAATACCGCTTTATTATTATCCTCCTGTCCCCTATAGAAGTATTCCTTAAGTGACTCATCATCTATACGGTGATTGGGGACACTTCTAAAAAATAAAGTGAATCTATCCCAAGAACTGCTAACTGACTCTCTTGGTAGTGCCACAAAGTTGTTCTCTCTGTCTTTGTGATTTAGTTTCTTGGAAACCGGGTAGTAACGTGCTAAGAAAACGTCCCTTAGTTGGTTCCAAGTGAAAATTGAGTTATAAGGGAGATCAGTGAACCAAATAGCATCCTCTTCCGTCAGTGAGAGAGGAATACTCTTAGCCCTATTACATCCAAATCCAAATCCGCCCTCCGTACACAACTTTTACACACTGCCCTTACCTTAGCTATATGGGCATGTGGGTCCTCATAAGGTAGACCTGAAAACAAACCTCTAGCAGTGAGCATTTGAATCAGACTACTAGTTACCACAAAGTTGTGGCCTTGTGGTAGAGGGGGCAAGACAAGTGGCCCATCAGAGTCTGCAATATTATTATAACCCCTGTAGTTTTCTTGAGGGCGTGGAGCAGGATTTTGTCCTCTTTGTTGATTTTCAGCAGGATCATCGGGTAATAACTAACCATGAACATCAACCGGGGCAGGGATGTTCTGGTTTGGATCATTATCATTAATACCCAAGTTTTGATTCATATTACGTTGTGTACGCTCTAATTCGTGGTCATAGGGAAACAAGGGTTTTGTTCCTCTCCGTGTATTTGGCATAAAAGGAAGATAGTTCTGGAAGAATTAAAAACAATAGAAAAATAAAATTAAGAAAATATTGACTAAACTTTAGTAATAAATTTAAGTTAATCTAAAAACTACTTTCCCCGGCAGCGGCGCCAAAATTTAATACGCTCAAACATACTTCTCAAATAAGAAGTAAAGCGGTCGTATCAAGTAAAGAACCCAACTAATGAGGTTGTGATCGTTCACACGAGGAAAATTGTTTATTCTATTATTACTATTATTTAGTCAATTATTTCCCTAGAAAACAGAAGACAATAAAGGGGGGTTTTTATTTTTAAATTAATGAAAATAATTAACTAAATTAAAGTAAACAACTAACATATTAAAATCTTGGAGCTTAATCAATTAATAAAAGTAACTAGGGCTTAAGTGTTCCCCACAAGTTCCTAACTTGATAATTCTAAATATTATAATTCTTTCCTAGTATCTTGAATGTAAAGTGATAAGTTTTGTATTTCTAAATCCTTGGTCCGGCATCTAGAAAATTTAACTCCGCACCTTGGTACGGCTACGTGTGTTGCTATACTAACCTTTATCTTTACCTCATATTAAGCATTCTATTCGACATTTAACTAAATTATTTCTTTGTACCAATCGACACTAGCCTATTAGATAGTGTACACTAAATATATGGTGATAATATTTTTCCTATTATGTACCTCCTTGGTCCGGCAAGTATCATTAAGGCGAGTTCTAACGTTGTCCATCCGTTAAAAAGACTTCTAAACGAAAGAATTATCAATACATGCAAGACACCATTCTAGAATTGCTATTTTAGTTATATTTTACCTCATTATTCACCCATGGTTCCCACAGCCCTAGTTATGGAGTTAAGTTACCCATGGTCATAATCACACTATTTATATATTTAATATAAGAATTCATGCACTTACTTTAATAAGAAAGAATAAAATCCAGAAATTCACTTGATTAATCAACAAAAGCACCAACAATCAATTCCAGAAAAACTGTAACAATTGCTTAAATTAATCTTTCAATACTTGAATAAGAAAACTAAAGATTATCCAAAAGTCTAAATATCAAAAAGTATAACCCGAAAAAAGAGGTTTTTGAACTACTTATAATAAAAACAAAAAACTAATAAAAGAAGGATTCAAATTACTGAAAATCTGTCAAAACACATCTTAGTCGACGGACATCTTGATGGACCCTCGTGGTCACAGCGGGCCGTCATGGACTCCGTCGCCCCATACTTCACAAATTCTTCTTTTTATTTCTTCATTACCCTCAGCGTACAGGTATGACGGATCGTTCCAAGCACGACGGTCCATCGAGGGTCTCCGTTCCATAATACTTTAACTTCATGGAATTTGGGTACTAGGACTACTCTCTGATCATTACTACAAACCAGCAGGACGGACCGTCGTGGCTATGACGGTCCATCATGGACTTGCGTAATCCCATACTCGGTCAGACTTCCCCATATTCAGTATCTTCTCTCCTCACTATGATTCCACCTACGGACTGTCACAAGCTCGACAACCCGTCATAAGCTCGTAGGTGGTCTCTTCTGCATTTCTCTCTCAAAAACTTCCGCGTTTATCTTTGGACAATTTTCTTGCAAATAAGGAGAAACTTTCATAAAAATCAATACGAAAAGGCATTTGGACACACACTAAACTTAAGGAAAAAGCATTAAAAATGTAGTTAAACCACGATACATCAAGTATCATATCATCCAGTTGAGTAGCTTAATCTTCAGTTTAGTTTAATTGAGTAAATTGAAAATAGGTAAGTATGTTTCTTTTTTTTAAAATTTCACTAGAGTGGAGTTTAGCTAAGTTAATTGAGCAGAGGTAAGTATGTTTTTTTAATTTATCATGTTCAAGATTTTGTTATGCTCTAGATTTCTCTTCACATGCTCGTAAATTCAACGTACTTAGCCATTTGTTCTGCATCCTTTCATGATTCAAATTCAAGTATTCCGAATAATCAACATAAGTTTCATTTAGACCACAAGGAGTTCGAGTTAGCTATGCCAAGCATACTTGATTTTAGATGATTTATTTACTTTTCACTTATATGAGTTGTTAGGATGTCGTGAGGCTTGTCCTGACATCCCTCTTTTTTATTTAGAGGTTTCATTGATCGATAATAGAGTTTCAGGAGTCCATTCCTTTACTTTGTAAATGATTTAAAGATTTAAGTTTCATATTTTATGGATACTTGAATATATTATTTTTATTCTTAGTTTTTCATTTGAGTTAATGTTTTGGAAATTGAGTTTATTAAATTTTATTTTAGGTCTTAGTCTTTGTATGGTTAAGTTAGTCTTCCACTTTTAGTCAACAAAAATGAGAGTTCTCTTGGGGACCAACAATGAGAGTTCGAGTGTTATCAATCATGATGATAAACGATTACTATATCGAGGAAATGTACATATAAAGGTGATTCAAATAAAACCAAAATAAAAGAATGGTCTCTATAATACTATTAGTATAGAGTAATATGAAAAAATATCATGGTGCGACACCGCTAAGAAGATGTGTGATAAACTGGAGGTTATCTATGACCTCTTTCAAATAAAGGAAGGAGAAAATGTTGAAAATATGCTAATACTGACTCATAAGATCATTGATCAAATTCAAAGCTTTAGTAAAGACATATCCTACTATTGAACATATTTAAAGATTCATTAAACTTGCCACCTCAATGGCATGCCAAAGTCATTGCTCTTGAAAGCATGAAGTTAAATACTCTAACCTCTAATGAGGTAAGAAAAGATCTAATAACTTTTGAGAAAACTCATCTAAACAAAAAATGGCCAAGAAGAATACAAAAAGAAAATTATGGCATTCTAAGCAAATAATAAAGAAAAGGAGAAGAAGAACTTGCAGAAGATCAAATCGCCTGAATTACTAGATCAATGATGGATTCCTTGAGAAAATCAAGAAACAACACAAGAGGAAGAAACATTGGAAAAGGAAAGTATATCATTGATTAATCAAGAATTGATGGAAAATGTTATGAATGTGGAAATTATGGTCACATAGCCAGTGTATGTCTAGAAATAAAGAACTTTAAAGAAAACAAAAAGAACAAATCACTAAGGAGCTGGAGTGATGACCACAATTCTGAAAATGAACATGAAGAAAGTTGGATGATTAAGAACATATGTTTTTAATAATTCTAATGATTTAAAAAGTATCCTTGATCATGTTGTGATAGACCCTAATAGAGTATTTGTGATATTCAACATATTCAAACTTAAAATGGAATTTGGAAGAAAACTTGATATAAGTGAAGTTTAAAATGATCTTTTTTATGAAGAAATTAACGAGTTAAAATTTCTATTGATAATTCCCCAAACAGAACAAACTCTTCCAAAAACATCTCTAGCAGAAAAAATTCTTCTAATGGAAATTACTTTGACTGTAACCAATCCTATAGATTGACTGATTGAAAAACTAACAGTAATGATTCCACTTCAGAAGAATATACTTCTAAGTCTTGCAAATACTGTGGGAAGTATGTACATGTGTAATAAAACTCATCGTTTCGAAATCACAACTTATCATGATGGGTTTGGAGACCCAAAAGAACTTAAGAGATAACCTTGACCTTGAAAGACCCAAAAAGGTAGGGGTACCTATCAGGAGATGATAATCTTGTTTTGAAGCAACACTGCAAGAAAACAAAAAGAAAATGGTATCTAGATAGAAGATGTTGAAATGACAAGATAGGAAATAAAGTGTGTTTAGATTTGTTGGTAAAATAGAAGGGACGAAACATTTGTTTTGGTGATAACTCAAAAGGAATGGTAATTGGTATTGAAACATTTTCTTTTGATTATTTGTACAATATCTCAAATGTGTATCTAGTGACAGGACATATATACAATTTATTGTGTAGTATTAAACTATGTGACTCAAATATAGAGGTGTTTTTAAAAAATAATTGATGCTTGATATAAGATCCATTTGAAAATAATCTACTTCAACGAAGCAGAGAATTGAACCTATACATTCTTTACTTAAAAGAAAACATATATGGCTATCTTTAATGACCGATGATCCCTAGATTTGTTAGAAGAACATTGCCATGCACGCATGATATTAATAGAAAATCTAGCTAAATACAAGCTCGTAATTGGTCGGCCTAAGCTAGACTACTGAAACAATCACCTCTGTGGCGCATGTCAAATGGGTAAGAAAATAAGAAACTCATTTTGTGGCAAAGATGTTGTCTCCACAAACAAACACCTACAACTCCCACATGAACTTATTTGGACCTGAAAGTGTCACGACCCAAATCGAGGACGCGACTGGCACCCACATTTACCCTCCGATGTGAGCGAACCAACCCATCTAAACCTTAACATTTCAAGATATTTCAACAGAAAATAATGCGGAAGACTTAAACTCATTAATAAAACAACTCAAAACTATTATTAATATTCCCAAAATCTGGAAGTCATCATCACAAGAACATCTATCTCAAATTACTAAACTAAGAATGTCTAAAGAGCTAAAAACAAGTAAAAGCTAGTCCATGCCGGAAGTTCAAGGCATCAAGACTTGAAGAAGGAGACCCAGTCCAAGCTAGACGCATTAGCTCACCCTGAATTTCCGATGAAGTGAAGACTGGCTTGATCTACTGCTGAGTCGAAGTTGACGGAACGTTTGCTGCATAACACAAATAACAAAGGGAAACATAAAAGTAGGGGGTCAGTACAACCACACGTACTGAGTAGATATCATCGGCTAACTCAAAATAGGGAACAATATATATCAATAATAATGTAAATCAACTACAATACTCAACATGTAGCACAACAATTACTTTATCATTAACAATTTCCGTCAAGTTCACACATGAGGGCTCAAGCCTCAATACCATACTCATTTGGGAATTAAGTTCATTAGATTGAGTATATTCATTATCTTTCAAGATTCATTATCTTCCTTCCTCTTGTGTCGGTACGTGACACTCCGCTCCTCTAATTCTATCCTGGTGTCGGAACGTGACACTCCGATCCTCATATTCATTCTATCCTGGTACCGGAACGTGGCACCCGATCCATATTCTATCCTGGTGTCGGAACGTGACACTCCGATCCTCATATTCATTCTATCCTGGTACCGGAACGTGGCACCCGATCCTCATATTCTATCCTGGTGTCGGAACGTGACACTCCGATCCTCATATTCATTCTATCCTGGTACCGGAACGTGGCACCCGATCCTCATATTCTATCCTGGTGTCGGAACGTGACACTCCGATCCTCATATTCATTCTATCCTGGTACCGGAACGTGGCACCCGATCCCCTAATTCATCAAGCCTTCTTTTATACTAAGGCATCCTCATTATCATTATATAATTTATCAAGCCTTCTTTCATACTAAGGCATCATCAATCTTATTATATAATATATCAAGCGAATTAGGGTTCTTTCGAGATTTGGGATTCAATAGCTTCATCATGCTTGTTAATTCATCACAATTTCATAATCATAATCATGCAAGCATACAATTTAAGCACATAGACAGGTTCACAATACTATCAACACATAATATTCGCTATTAAGAGTTCACTACGATTATCGTAATATAAAACCATAACCTACCTCCACCGAAGAATTGGAATCAACAAGAAATTTCCCAAGCTTGCTATTCTCTTCTCTCTCGATCGATCTGCTCTCTCTCCCTTTCTGTTCTTTCTCTTTTGTTTTATTCAAACCCTCTTTTCTTTACCCTAATTAATCATGTAATTAAGTGTGAAAAAGGACAATAAAACCCCACTAATTTACTTAAGGGTATCCCTTTTAACCCCTAAGAAATTAGACTTGTTAATGTTACCCCTCAATCCTTATAATTAAGGAAAGAATAATCAAAAACGACCCTTAAAACGTGTGGAGAAATCCCAAACTGCCTGGGATTGTGCAGCCTGTGACGGGCCGTCATGCCTGCGACGGTCCGTCACACCGGCCGTCGGGTCCTCCCCAGACTCCAGATGGCTGCGACGGCCCGTCACCCCTGTGACGGTCCGTCCTGGCCCCTCCGTCATGACGGTCAGAAACTCGTTTTCTTGCACCAATTTCTCAAAAGTTGAAGTGTTTTGCAACGGGACTCACGACGGTTCGTCGTGGATGTGACGGCACGTCCTGCAGGTCCGTCACAATTTACAGAGAGTCGATTTTCAGTACCCGATTTTCAAACTCTAAGTGTCATGGAACGGAACACCCACGACGGTCCGTCGAGCCTGTGACGGTCCGTCGTTGGGTCCGTGGTTTCAGCCAGTTTTTCCAGAATTTGTTCTGCTGCTCAAAACGACTAAACAGGTCGTTACAATAGATACCAATTTACCCATCGTTCGTCCCCGAACGATCAAAAGAAGAAAGACCATGGCGAAAAGGAGTGCCTGAATCTGTGAACAGATGTGGGTATTTTTCTTGCATATCTGCCTCCTTCTCCCACGTAGCTTCTTCAACCGGTCGATTCTTCCATTGAACTTTGATGGATGCAATCTCTCTCGACCTCAACTTGCGAACTTCTCTATCTAATATAGCAACCGGTTCCTCTTCATAAGTCAAGTTCTCATCCAACAAAACTGAATCCCAACGGATGATGTAGTTTCCATCTCCGTGGTATCTCTTCAACATGGATACATGAAACACCGGATGCACTCCGGACAGCCCTGGGGGCAAGGCTAATTCATAAGCCACCTCCCCTATTCTCTTAAGCACTTCAAATGGTCCAATATACCTTGGACTTAACTTACCTCTTTTTCCAAACCGCATCACCCCTTTCATGGGCGAAACCTTCAACAAGACTTGTTCACCTTCCATGAACTCCAAGTCTCTAACCTTTCGGTCTGCATACTCCTTTTGTCTACTTTGAGCCGCCAAAAGCTTCTCTTGAATAGCTTTCACCTTCTCCATAGAATCTCTCAACAGATCAGTCCCCCAAGGTCTAACCTCGAAGGCATCAAACCAACCAATGGGAGATCTACACCTCCTCCCATCGATTATCGCTTCCTTAGCCTCTCCTTGCAACACTTTATCTCGAATTCGCCTTAGTTTCTCATCGTCAAACTGTCTCCCCTTAATCTGATCAAGGAAAGAGGATTTTGCCTCTACACAAGCTAACAATCTTCCCTTCTCATTTATTTCTAACCTCATAAGGTCATTAGCCAAAATCTGCACTTCCCTAGCCAATGGGCGTCTAGAAGCTTGCAAATGAGCTAGACTTCCCATGCTTCCGGCCTTTCTACTCAAGGCATCTGCCACCACATTCGCTTTTCCCGGATGATACAAGATAGTGATGTCGTAGTCCTTTAGTAGTTCCATCCATCTCCTCTGTCTAAAGTTCAAGTCTTTCTGAGTGAAGACATACTGTAGGCTACGATGGTCCGTATAGACTTCACACTTAACCCCATACAAATAGTGTCTCCATTGCTTTAATGCAAATACTACCGCGGCCAACTCCAAGTCATGGGTCGGATAGTTGCGTTCATGCACCTTTAATTGTCTTGAAGCATAAGCAATCACATTTTTCTCTTGCATTAGCACTGCACCCAACCCAGAATAGGATGCATCACAATAAACAATGAAGTTTTTGCCCTCTACTGGCAAGGTAAGGATAGGTGCGGTAGTCAACAAAGTCTTAAGCTTCTGGAAGCTCTCCTCACACTCATCCGACCATACAAATGGGACGTTTTGCTTGGTCAAGTTCGTCAATTGGGAAGCAATGGAAGAGAATCCCTTGACGAATCGGCGGTAGTAGCTAGCTAACCCCACAAAACTCCTTATTTCTGACACGTTTGTAGGTCTTACCCAATTCTTTACCGTCTCAATCTTGGATGGATCCACCATTACTCCATCCTTAGAAACCACGTGCCCCAAGAAGGACACTGAATCTAGCCAAAACTCACACTTGGAGAATTTCGCATAAAGCTTTTTCTTTCTCAACAACTCTAACACCAATTTCAAATGCTCCTCATGTTCTTTCTTACTTTTGGAGTATATCAGTATATCATCAATAAACACAATCACAAAGAGATCCAAATATGGCTTGAAAATCCCGTTCATCAAGCTCATGAAGGCAGCAGGGGCATTAGTAAGACCAAACGACATTACCACAAACTCATAATGCCCATACCTAGTTCGAAAAGCAGTCTTTGGCACATCCGTTGCTCGTATTTTCAGTTGGTGATAACCGGATCTCAAGTCGATCTTCGAGAAGACACAAGCACCTTGTAACTGATCGAACAAGTCATCAATGCGAGGAATGGGGTACTTGTTCTTAATAGTTACCTTGTTCAACTGTCGGTAATCTATGCACATTCGGAAACTCCCATCTTTCTTCTTCACAAACAAAACCGGAGCACCCCAAGGAGATGCACTTGGTCTAATGAAGCCTTTGCTCAACAACTCTTGAAGTTGAGCCTTTAATTCTCTTAACTCCGCGGGAGCCATTCTATACGGGGGTATAGAAATGGGGCGAGTACCGGGTTCCAAATCAATGCAGAAGTCTATATCCCTATCTGGTGGCATACCGGGAAGATCTGCAGGGAACACATCCAAAAACTCACAGACTACCGAAACTGACTCAATCGATGGTACTTGAGTAGTGTCATCCTTAAGATGTGCCAAGAAAGCTAGACAACCCTTACTAACCATCTTCTGAGCACGAATAAAGGAGATGATACGCACCGGATTGGGAGTGTAGTCACCCTCCCATACTAACTGATCTGCCCCAGGCTTGGCTAACGTCACCGTTTTAGCATTACAATCCAAAATCGCAAAGTTTGGAGAAAGCCAAGTCATACCCAGAATTACATCAAAGTCACCCATTTCTAAGATAACCAAATCCACATAAGTGTTGCTCCCCACAAAATTCACCAAACAAGACCTATACACTTTTTCGACTATCACAGACTCACCCACCGGAGTAGAAACACGAATAGACATGTCAAGTAATTCACAATGTAAATTTAGACCGTTAGCAAATGAGGAAGATACATATGAAAACGTGGAGCTAGGGTCAAATAATACAGATGCCATGCAATCACAAACCAAGAGATTACCTGTGATAACAGCATCAGACGCCTCCGCTTCAGATCTCCCAGGGAAAGCGTACCAATGAGCCCCCTTATTTGTCTGTCCGTTGCCCCTACCATGTTGTGTAGTAGTGGCTCCGTTTTGCCCTTCACCTCTGCCGTTTTGGTGACCACCATTACCTCGGCCACCACGCCCTCCAGAATATCGACCTCTACCATTACCACCTCTTCCTCTAGCCATTGGGGGTCTGTAACTCTGGTTTGGACAGTACCTCTTAATGTGCCCAATCTCTCCACACCCATAACATTCTCTGGGTTCATGCGTCGGCCTTTCAGAGAAATGTTGACCGTTCTGAGGTGGACCCCCAACTACAGTCTGTAGTGAAGACTGTATTGGTCGATTTGAGTGACCTCCGGAGTTCTGTCCTCTAGAATAAGAACCATTATACTCACCTTCCCTTCGAAACCTCTTTGATGTAGACGTTGGGGTGAAGTCATCCGGTTTCACTCCTTCCACCTCTATCACAAAGTCTACCACCTCTTGGAAGGATGTTGCTGTTGCCGCTATCTGTAAGGCTGAAATCCGCAACTCTGACCTCAACCCCTTCACAAAACGGCGGATCCGTTCTTGTGGACTGAAACAAAGTTGCGTGGCATATCTGGATAGCGCGCGAAATTTAGCCTCGTATGCGTTTACTGTCATCCTTCCCTGTTCGAGACTCAAGAACTCATCCCTCTTTCTATCTCTCAAAGTCCTTGGGATATACTTCTCCATAAATAGGGTAGAGAATGATTCCCAAGTCATAGGTGGTGCCTCTGTTGATTGACACTCAACATGTGAACGCCACCACATTTTGGCGTTCCCTTGGAACTGATAGCTCACGAACTCGACACCAAACCTCTCTACTATCCCCATTTTGTGTAGTAGCTCATGACAATCAACCAGAAAATCATAAGCATCCTCAGATTCTGCACCCTTGAAGATTGGAGGTTTCAATTTCAAGAACTTACTAAAAAGTTCGTGTTGATCGTTTGTCATAATAGGCCCAGTAGTCAGACGTGGAAATGTGCCTATTCCCAATGGTGCATCCATGCGGGGAGCCATAGTAGCCGCATGTCGTATCTCTGAAACCGGAGGTGTTGGTGCAGAAACCACTGGAGGTGCTTGACCCTGATCAGACAACCCGCGAAGATAAGCAAGTACTTGGTTGATCATCTCTGGGGTAGGTTGGGGTGGCATTTCCTCATTTTGCCCTTGTTCAGTTTCCCCTTCCTCACCCTCTCTTACTGCATCCTCAGTCGGTGGAGGAGTCACCGCCCTAGCATCAGATGGGCTAGGCGCTCGTCCTCTCCCTCTAGAGGAAGTCCTCCCACGACCTCTTCCACGGCCTCTTGCCGCTGTTCCTCCTCGAGCCACAGCCCCAGTGGCTGGCTCAGTAGTTTCTTGTCTTTCTGTTGTTGCTGCTGGTGCGGTCGTTGCTCTAGTTCTAACCATCTGCGAGATAGAATGAAGATGGTCAGATACCAATTTGTATCACCTAGATACCAATTGGACTCAAGTAATAGCACGAAAGAAAGAATGAAAGAATGGAATTTTCCTAAAGTCTTATAGCCTCTCAAAGAAAAGTAAAGGCGTCCCCCTACCGTTCTTTAAGACTCTACTAGACCTGTTCTTGTGTGATGAGACCAATGAACCTAATGCTCTGATACCAAGTCTGTCACGACCCAAATCGAGGACGCGACTGGCACCCACATTTACCCTCCGATGTGAGCGAACCAACCCATCTAAACCTTAACATTTCAAGATATTTCAACAGAAAATAATGCGGAAGACTTAAACTCATTAATAAAACAACTCAAAACTATTATTAATATTCCCAAAATCTGGAAGTCATCATCACAAGAACATCTATCTCAAATTACTAAACTAAGAATGTCTAAAGAGCTAAAAACAAGTAAAAGCTAGTCCATGCCGGAAGTTCAAGGCATCAAGACTTGAAGAAGGAGACCCAGTCCAAGCTAGACGCATTAGCTCACCCTGAATTTCCGATGAAGTGAAGACTGGCTTGATCTAATGCTGAGTCGAAGTTGACGGAACGTTTGCTGCATAACACAAATAACAAAGGAAAACATAAAAGTAGGGGGTCAGTACAACCACACGTACTGAGTAGATATCATCGGCTAACTCAAAATAGGGAACAATATATATCAATAATAATGTAAATCAACTACAATACTCAACATGTAGCACAACAATTACTTTATCATTAACAATTTCCGTCAAGTTCACACATGAGGGCTCAAGCCTCAATACCATACTCATTTGGGAATTAAGTTCATTAGATTGAGTATATTCATTATCTTTCAAGATTCATTATCTTCCTTCCTCTTGTGTCGGTACGTGACACTCCGCTCCTCTAATTCTATCCTGGTGTCGGAACGTGACACTCCGATCCTCATATTCATTCTATCCTGGTACCGGAACGTGGCACCCGATCCATATTCTATCCTGGTGTCGGAACGTGACACTCCGATCCTCATATTCATTCTATCCTGGTACCGGAACGTGGCACCCGATCCTCATATTCTATCCTGGTGTCGGAACGTGACACTCCGATCCTCATATTCATTCTATCCTGGTACCGGAACGTGGCACCCGATCCTCATATTCTATCCTGGTGTCGGAACGTGACACTCCGATCCTCATATTCATTCTATCCTGGTACCGGAACGTGGCACCCGATCCCCTAATTCATCAAGCCTTCTTTTATACTAAGGCATCCTCATTATCATTATATAATTTATCAAGCCTTCTTTCATACTAAGGCATCATCAATCTTATTATATAATATATCAAGCGAATTAGGGTTCTTTCGAGATTTGGGATTCAATAGCTTCATCATGCTTGTTAATTCATCACAATTTCATAATCATAATCATGCAAGCATACAATTTAAGCACATAGACAGGTTCACAATACTATCAACACATAATATTCGCTATTAAGAGTTCACTACGATTATCGTAATATAAAACCATAACCTACCTCCACCGAAGAATTGGAATCAACAAGAAATTTCCCAAGCTTGCTATTCTCCTCTCTCTCGATCGATCTGCTCTCTCTCCCTTTCTGTTCTTTCTCTTTTGTTTTATTCAAACCCTCTTTCCTTTACCCTAATTAATCATGTAATTAAGTGTGAAAAAGGACAATAAAACCCCACTAATTTACTTAAGGTTATCCCTTTTAACCCCTAAGAAATTAGACTTGTTAATGTTACCCCTCAATCCTTATAATTAAGGAAAGAATAATCAAAAACGACCCTTAAAACGTGTGGAGAAATCCCAAACTGCCTGGGATTGTGCAGCCTGTGACGGGCCGTCATGCCTGCGACGGTCCGTCACACCGGCCGTCGGGTCCTCCCCAGACTCCAGATGGCTGCGACGGCCCGTCACCCCTGTGACAATCCGTCCTGGCCCCTCCGTCATGACGGTCAGAAACTCGTTTTCTTGCACCAATTTCTCAAAAGTTGAAGTGTTTTGCAACGGGACTCACGACGGTTCGTCGTGGATGTGACGGCACGTCCTGCAGGTCCGTCACAATTTACAGAGAGTCGATTTTCAGTACCCGATTTTCAAACTCTAAGTGTCATGGAACGGAACACCCACGACGGTCCGTCGAGCCTGTGACGGTCCGTCGTTGGGTCCGTGGTTTCAGCCAGTTTTTCCAGAATTTGTTCTGCTGCTCAAAACGACTAAACAGGTCGTTACAGAAAGAACAACCACCATCTGATGTAAAATGTACGTTTCAGTAATAAGAATTTCTATTCACCTAGATCAGCTCAACAAAATGGAGATTTGGAATGAAATGACAAAACACTACTAGATATTGCAAAGACGATGATCATTGAGCACTCTTTTTCAAAGAATGTTTTGGCAGAAGTTTTAAGTACAACATGTCATGTGCTAAATTGATGCTCAATTGGACGCCTTCAGAAAAAGACACCGAATGAATTAAGGAAAGTAAGAAAACTAACATTTATTACTTCAATACATTTTGGTTTAGTGGTTTTATTCGTAACAATGGCTAGGATAGTATTTGTAAGTTTGATGCATGAAGCGATGAAGGTATTTTTCATGGCTACTCAAACTGTAGTAGATCTAATCCGAGTTTTTAATAAGCATACATTACATATTTCATAATATATTCATGTTGTTTTTTATGATTCTAAAAAATCTGTTGAGGTAAGAGTAAGAACAGATGATGAAGAGAGTCAACAACCTCTATAAACTCAAAGGGAGATGAGTAGTACTGAACAAACGAGTACAGGAAAATATTACATCAAACCTGTAGTTGAATCTGGTCCAAATAAATGGGAAACCAACAACATTATTCAAACAAATTTATTACTAAAACTCCAAGTGAAGGTATGAAAACTCGAGCATCAAGAATAAATTAGAAGAAGGTTGCACTCATCTCTCAGTTAGAACCAAAGAAACATAAAGAGGATCTCTTAGACGAACATGCATCAAGTCCATGAAATAGGTACTATATTAATTTGACAAATAATAAGTTTGGACTCTAGACCCTCAACATGATGACAAGATCATCATGGGAACAATATGGGTTTACAGAAAAAAACTAAATAATTTTAGAGAAGTGATAAGCAACAAACCCCGTTAAGTGTCATAAGGTTAGTCTCAACAAGAAGGAGTCTACTATGATGAAAATTTTGATCCTGTAGAAAGGTTATAATCTTTTCATTTTATTTCTAGACATTTGTGCTCTGAATGGTTTTAAATTCTATAAAATGAATGTGAAAAGTGCTTTCCTAAATGGTTTTATGGAAGAAGAAGTTTTTGCAAAACAATCTCTTTGATTTTACAACACAATTTTTTCCAATCATGTATTCAAGCTATCAAAAAATCTGTATGGTCTCAAGCAAACACCTCATCCTTGGACTGATCGTATCAACAACATTCTTTTAAATCATTGTTTTGCTCACGGAAAAATTGATACAACTCTTTTTGTCAAATTTATGTTGATGACATTATTTTTGGAAGTTCTAATATCTCCTTATTGTGATGAATTGTTTGTACATATAAAAAATGAATTCAAAATTATTGTGATGGGCAAGTTAACAGTCATCCTCGAATTACCAATATATCAATTTGAGAATGTCCATTTTTCAACAAAATAATACGAAGAACTCATTCAAAAATTTGTCATGGAAAACTCCAAGCCATTAGGCAGCCCCATGAGTTCTGCTTGTGCTCTTGGCAAAGATGATAAAGGCAAGAGACTCAACGAGACAAGGAATAGAGGTATGATTGGGTCTTTACTCTATCTTACTTCCACGCCACCAAACATCATCTTCAGTGTATGCAATTGTGCTCGATTCAGTCTACTCCTAAAGAATCCCATGTTAGTGCGGTAAAGCATATTAGTCATTAATTAATGGGATTATCTTCCTTTTGTTTATGATATACAAAAGAGAAAAAATGCATTCTCAAAGAATTTTATTATGTTGACTATGCTGGTGAAATAGACGATGATAAAAGTATTAGAATTCTTGGAAAATCATTAATTTATGGAACAAGAAAAAGCAGGCTCTATCGCTTAGGCTGAATATATTGACATCGGTCAATGATGTGATCAAATTCTATGGATGGTTCATGAATTGAGTGATTATATTTTATCCGTTATAATTGTTAAAATTATGTGTGATAATTCCACTATTATTTTTTTTATCAAAATATTTTTTGCATCACTGTCGAGCTAGATAATTGATATCAAACTACATTTATTAAAGATCATGTTTTAAAAAAGGATATTGACATTTTCTTTTTTACTACTGATTTTAAACTAGAAGATAGTTTTAGAGAACCCCTTTTAGAGGAAAGATTTTGTTCTTGTCGTAAATGTTTAATATTATTGAGAATCCCTTAAATTGCTGATTGTCGATTGCATTAATAGTCTTGCTACTTTCCACATATTTTCCTCGTCCTTATTAATATCTCTATTATTTCTGCTACATTAGTGTGTTTTTTGCTGGTAAATTTTTGTAAAACTCTATATTCATTCCTTTTTTTTTATCCGAAAGGGGGAGTATTATTACTAATTATTATTTCAAAATGTTTGGTATTATTGTCTTTGTTGATATTATGCTTGCTACTAGTGTCTCTATTATTATGCACAAACTGGCTAAAAAGAACATTCCAGTTATCTACATAGAAAAGAATAATCCCTCATACATTCAGGGTAAGAATTTTAATAACTATACTTCACCACTCAACCACCATTAATTCCATTCAGGGGGAGAAAATCCAACATCCACTAAATAAGCCGTCAATAACAAGGAAATATCTCTACTACATATTGTCATCATAGAAAAGGGGGAGACTGTTAGTTTAAAGTTTTAAAGATAAACAACCTACTTTTCAAGGACAATAATCGTCATCAAAAAGAAAAGAATGCAGAATGAATCGTGGATCCAATCATCATCAGAAAAGGAAAAGGAAAAGATCAAGAACGGATCATTGATCCCTCATCAATTAACTGAAGATTATCAATCAAGCATCCTAGTTGATAAAATATCAATCAATGATCCAAATGAAGATCCTCCGAAACCACTAAACATAAAAGAAGAACAATAAAAGATGATCTTGATCACAAAACTGTCCAAATTAAGATCCTTAGAAAGCATAGATCACAAATGAAGCTAATCAAGGAAAGATAAATACCTCGACATCCATACACTGATGGATATAATGGATACATTCCTATCAACATTTAATAAAGGAATACTAAAGATGTAAAACATACACTCAATCTAGGAATCTAAAGATTCCAAGATAAACTGAAGAATCCAACAGCTACAATAAACACTCGGTAAAGGAAGCTGCAAAATAATCAAGACTGAAAATCATCATTGAGCTTTATTCTTGCAAAATAAGGATATGTAACCTTCTTCTCGAAGGATCAAAATCTTTTGCATTTCCGTCTCTCCAAAAGAATAATTCAGGAATCCAAATACCATAAATTAAGAGTAAATTGTTGGAAACGATTGTAACAGAAGTCTAAATCATCTCTCATTCCTTACTATACTTTTAACAAACATTGTATTAATTAGTTGAAATATATTAAAAAAATTGAAAGAATACTAAAAAAGACTGAAACTAATCGTTGAGTGTAATTTGTCTACACTCATCTCTTTACTCATGCCAAAGGTTACAAAGGCTTGAAGAGAACACCCTTTCAACCCAAGGGAGCTGGATGTAAGATCCACATTGGATCCCAAACTAGTATAAAACTTTTTGTATCAAGTTCACTTTTAGTTTTTAATTAAATTTCTCTGCTATCATAAGTGGACTAAGAGACATCTTTAGTCGACTACTGAAGAAGAACAAGGAAAAAACAATAATCCACCCCCTTCGTGTACTTTCACAATAGGATTCACGCAATGACCTGGCTTAGATTTTCATCAAACCATTAGTCCTATCATCAAGACCATAACAATATGCCTTGTCTTTTTGATAGTAGTGAAACACAGTTGGTATGTTCAATAACTCGTTGTCAATAATTCTTTACTACAGGGCCAATTTACTAAAGATATTTTTCATATCAACCTCAAGTGTCACGACCCAAATCGGGGACGCGACTGGCACCCACATTTACCCTCCGATGTGAGCGAACCAACCCATCTAAACCTTAACATTTTAATACAAAATCAACAAAAGAAATGCGGAAGACTTAAACTCATTAATAAAAACAACTCAAAACTATTATTAATATTCCCAAAATCTGGAAGTCATCATCACAAGAACATCTATCTCAAATTACTAAACTAAGAATGTCTAAAAAGCTAAAAACAAGTAAAAGCTAGTCCATGCCGGAAGTTCAAGGCATCAAGACTTGAAGAAGGAGACCCAGTCCAAGCTAGATGCATTAGCTCACCCTGAATTTCCGATGAAGTGAAGACTGGCTTGATCTACTGCTGAGTCGAAGTTGACGGAACGTTTGCTGTATAACACAAATAACAAAGGGAAACATAAAAGTAGGGGGTCAGTACAACCACACGTACTGAGTAGATATCATCGGTCAACTCAAAATAGGGAACAATATATATCAATAATAATGTAAATCAACTACAATACTCAACATGTAGCACAGCAATTACTTTATCATTAACAATTTCCGTCAAGTTCACACATGAGGTCTCAAGCCTCAATACCATACTCATTTGGGAAATTAAGTTCATTAGATTGAGTATATTCATTATCTTTCAAGATTCATTATCTTTCTTCCTCTTGTGTCGGTACGTGACACTCCGCTCCTCTAATTCTATCCTGGTGTCGGAACGTGACACTCCGATCCTCATATTCATTCTATCCTGGTACCGGAACGTGGCACCCGATCCTCATATTCTATCCTGGTGTCGGAACGTGACACTCCGATCCTCATATTCATTCTATCCTGGTACCGGAACGTGGCACCCGATCCTCATATTCTATCCTGGTGTCGGAACGTGACACTCCGATCCTCATATTCATTCTATCCTGGTACCGGAACGTGGCACCCGATCCTCATATTCTATCCTGGTGTCGGAACGTGACACTCCGATCCTCATATTCATTCTATCCTGGTACCGGAACGTGGCACCCGATCCTCATATTCTTTCTATCCTGGTACCGGAACGTGGCACCCGATCCCCTAATTCATCAAGCCTTCTTTTATACTAAGGCATCCTCATTATCATTATATAATTTATCAAGCCTTCTTTCATACTAAGGCATCATCAATCTTATTATATAATATATTAAGAGAATTAGGGTTCTTTCAAGATTTGGGATTCAATAGCTTCATCATGCTTGTTAATTTATCACAATTTCATAATCATAATCATGCAAGCATACAATTTAAGCACATAGACAGGTTCACAATACTATCAACACATAATATTCACTATTAAGAGTTCACTACGATTATCGTAATATAAAACCATAACCTACCTCCACCGAAGAATTGGAATCAACAAGAAATTTCCCAAGCTTGCTATTCTCCTCTCTCTCGATCGATCTGATCTCTCTCTCAATTCGTTTCTCCCTTTTCTCTCTTTTGTTTCCTTATGTTCAAACCCTCTTTCTTTTACCCTAATTAATCATATAATTAAGACTAAAAGAGGACAATAAACCCCCTAATTAACTTAAGGTTACCCCTTTTAACCCCTAAGTAATTAGACTTATTAATGTTACCCCTCAATCCTTATAATTAAGGAAAGAATAATCAAAAACGCCCCTTAAAACGAGGAAAGAAATCCTAAACTGCCTGGGACTGGACAGCCTGTGACGGGCCGTCATGCCTGCGACGGTCCGTCACGGTGGCCGTCGTCTCCTCCCAGACTTCATCGTCGCCACGGACGCTGTGACGGTCCGTCACGCCTGTGACGGTCCGTCCTGCACGTCCGTCATGGCGGTCAGAAACTCGTTTCTCGAACCAAATTCTCAAACGTTGAAGTGTTTTGCAACGGAAACTCATGACGGTTCGTCGTGGATGTGACGGCACGTCCTGCAGGTCCGTCACAATTTACAGAGAGTCGATTTTCAGTACCCAATTTCAGAATTCTAAGTGTCATGGAACGGAACACCCACGACGGTCCGTCGAGCCTGTGACGGTCCGTCGTTGGGTCCGTGGTTTCAGCCAGTTTTTCCAGAATTTATTCTGCTGCTCCAAAACGACTAAACAGGTCGTTACAATAGATACCAATTTACCCATCGTTCGTCCCCGAACGATCAACAGAAGAAAAACAGTGGCGAAAAGGAGTACCTGAATCTGTAAACAGATGTGGGTATTTTTCTTGCATATCTGCCTCCTTCTCCCACGTGGCCTCTTCAACCGGTCGATTCTTCCATTGAACCTTGATGGATGCAATCTCTCTCGACCTCAACTTGCGAACTTCTCTACCTAATATAGCAACCGGTTCCTCTTCATAAGTCAAGTTCTCATCCAACAAAACTGAATCCCAACGGATAATGTAGTTTCCATCTCCGTGGTATCTCTTCAACATAGATACATGAAACACCGGATGTACTCCGGACAGCCCTGGGGGTAAGGCTAATTCATAAGCCACCTCCCCTATTCTCTTAAGCACTTCAAATGGTCCAATATACCTTGGACTTAACTTACCTCTTTTTCCAAACCGCATCACCCCTTTCATGGGCGAAACCTTCAACAAGACTTGTTCACCTTCCATGAACTCCAAGTCTCTAACCTTTCGGTCTGCATACTCCTTTTGTCTACTTTGAGCCGCCAAAAGCTTTTCTTGAATAGCTTTCACCTTCTCCATAGAATCTCTCAACAGGTCAGTCCCCCAAGGTCTAACCTCGAAGGCATCAAACCAACCAATGGGAGATCTACACCTCCTCCCATATAATGCTTCAAATGGGGCCATGTCGCTACTAGAGTGATAACTATTATTGTATGAAAACTCTGCCAAAGGTAAGAAACTATCCCAATGGCCACCAAACTCTATCACACATGCGCGAAGCATATCCTCCAAAACTTGAATCGTTCGCTCAGACTGACCATCGGTCTGAGGATGAAATGCAGTACTAAGGTCCAACCTAGTACCTAATTCAGCATGTAGTGTTCTCCAAAACTTAGAAGTAAACTGCGTACCTCTATCTGATATGATGGAGAGTGGGACTCCATGCAACCGAACGATTTCTGAGATGTAGATCTTGGCTAACTTTTCCGCATTGTAGGTCACCTTGACAGGAATGAAATGTGCAGACTTAGTTAACCTATCAACAATCACCCAAATAGAGTCATACTTACTCAATGTCTTTGGAAGACCAACCACGAAGTCCATCGCGATTCTCTCCCACTTCCATTCAGGAATGGGCATTCTCTGAAGTGTTCCTCCGGGCCTTTGGTGTTCATACTTTACTTGTTGACAATTTGGACACTTGGCAACAAACTCAACAATATCTCGCTTCATTCTACTCCACCAGAAGTGTTGCTTTAGGTCGCGATACATCTTGGTTGCACCAGGATGTATAGAATATCCGGAACTATGAGCTTCTGTAAGAATAGTGGTGATCAAATCATCGATGCGGGGTACACATACTCTTCCCTTGATCCTCAAAACACCTTCCCCATCGATTATTGCTTCCTTAGCCTCTCCTTGCAACACTTTATCTCGAATTCGCCTTAGTTTCTCATCGTCAAATTGTTTCCCCTTAATCTGATCAAGGAAAGAGGATTTTGCCTCTACACAAGCTAACAATCCTCCCTTCTCATTTATTTCTAACCTCATAAGGTCATTAGCCAAAATCTGCACTTCTCTAGCCAATGGGCGTCTAGAAGCTTGCAAATGAGCTAGACTTCCCATGCTTCCGGCCTTTCTACTCAAGGCATCTGCCACAACATTGGCCTTCCCCGGATGATACAAAATAGTGATGTCGTAGTCCTTCAGTAGTTCCATCCATCTCCTCTGTCTCAAGTTCAAGTCTTTCTGAGTGAAGACATACTGTAGGCTACGATGGTCCGTATAGACTTCACACTTAACCCCATACAAATAGTGTCTCCATTGCTTTAGTGCAAACACTACCGCGGCCAATTCCAAGTCATGAGTTGGATAGTTACGTTCATGCACTTTTAATTGTCTTGAAGCATAAGCAATCACATTCTTCTCTTGCATTAGCACTGCACCCAACCCAGAATAGGATGCATCACAGTAAACAATGAAGTCTTTACCCTCTATTGGCAAGGTAAGAATTGGTGCGGTAGTCAACAAAGTCTTAAGCTTCTGAAAGCTTTCCTCACATTCATCTGACCATACAAATGGAACATTCTGCTTAGTCAAATTCATCAATTGGGAAGCAATGGAAGAGAATCCCTTGACGAATCGGCGGTAATAGCTAGCTAACCCCACAAAACTCCTTATTTCTGACACGTTTGTAGGTCTTACCCAATTCTTTACCGTCTCAATCTTAGATGGATCTACCATCACTCCATCCTTAGAAACCACGTGCCCCAAGAAGGACACTGAATCTAGCCAAAACTCACACTTGGAGAATTTCGCATAAAGCTTTTTCTTTCTCAACAACTCTAACACCATTCTCAAATGCTCCTCATGTTCCTTCTTACTTTGGAGTATATCAGTATATCATCAATAAACACAATCACAAAGAGATCCAAATATGGCTTGAAAATCCCGTTCATCACGCTCATGAAGGCAGCAGGGGCATTAGTAAGACCAAACGACATTACCACAAACTCATAATGCCCATACCTAGTTCGAAAAGCAGTCTTTGGCACATCCGTTGCTCGTATTTTCAGTTGGTGATAACCGGATCTCAAGTCGATCTTCGAGAAGACACAAGCACCTTGTAACTGATCGAACAAGTCATCAATGCGAGGAATGGGGTACTTGTTCTTAATAGTTACCTTGTTCAACTGTCGGTAATCTATGCACATTCGGAAACTCCCATCTTTCTTCTTCACAAACAAAACCGGAGCACCCCAAGGAGATGCACTTGGTCTAATGAAGCCTTTGCTCAACAACTCTTGAAGTTGAGCCTTTAATTCTCTTAACTCCGCGGGAGCCATTCTATACGGGGGTATAGAAATGGGGCGAGTACCGGGTTCCAAATCAATGCAGAAGTCTATATCCCTATCTGGTGGCATACCGGGAAGATCTGCAGGGAACACATCCAAAAACTCACAGACTACCGAAACTGACTCAATCGATGGTACTTGAGTAGTGTCATCCTTAAGATGTGCCAAGAAAGCTAGACAACCCTTACTAACCATCTTCTGAGCACGAATAAAGGAGATGATACGCACCGGATTGGGAGTGTAGTCACCCTCCCATACTAACTGATCTGCCCCAGGCTTGGCTAACGTCACTGTTTTAGCATTACAATCCAAAATCGCAAAGTTTGGAGAAAGCCAAGTCATTCCCAGAATTACATCAAAGTCACCCATTTCTAAAATAACCAAATCTACATAAGTGTTGCTCCCCACAAAATTTACCAAACAAGACCTATACACTTTTTCGACTATCACAGACTCACCCACCGGAGTAGAAACACGAATAGGTATGTCAAGTAATTCACAATGTAAATTTAGGCCATTAGCAAATGAGGAAGATACATATGAAAACGTGGAGCCAGGGTCAAATAACACAGATGCCATGCAATCACAAACCAAAAGATTACCTGTGATAACAGCATCAGACGCCTCCGCTTCAGATCTCCCAGGGAAAGCGTAGCAATGAGCCCCATTATTTGTTTGTCCGTTGCCCCTACCATGTGGTGTAGTAGTGGCTCCATTTTGACCCTCTCCTCTGCCGTTTTGGTGACCACCATTACCTCGGCCACCACGCCCTCCAGAATATCGACCTCTACCATTACCACCTCTTCCTCTAGCCATTGGGGGTCTGTAACTCTGGTTTGGACAGTACCTCTTAATGTGTCCAATCTCTCCACACCCATAACATTCTCTGGGTTCACGCGTCGGCCTCTCAGAGAAATGTTGACCGTTCTGAGGTGGACCCCCAACTACAGTCTGTAGTGAAGACTGTATTGGTCGATTTGAGTGACCTCCAGAGTTCTGTCCTCTAGAATAAGAACCATTATACTCACCTCCCCTTCGGAACCTCTTTGATGTCGATGTCGTGGTGAAGTCATCTGGTTTCACTCCTTCCACCTCTATTACAAAGTCTACCACCTCTTGGAAGGATGTTGCTGTTGCCGCTATCTGTAAGGCTGAAATCCGCAATTCTGACCTCAACCCCTTCACAAAACGGCGGATCCGTTCTTGTGGACTGAAACAAAGTTGCGTGGCATATCTGGATAGCGCGCGAAATTTAGCCTCATACGCGTTTACTGTCATCCTTCCCTGTTCAAGACTCAAGAACTCATCCCTCTTTCTATCTCTCAAAGTGCGGGGGATATACTTTTCCATGAACAAACTAGAGAATGATTCCCAAGTCATAGGTGGTGCCTCTGTGGGTTGACACTCAACATGTGAACGCCACCACATTTTGGCGTTCCCTTGGAACTGATAGCTCACGAACTCGACACCAAACCTCTCTACTATCCCCATCTTGTGTAGTAGCTCATGACAATCAACCAGAAAATCATAAGCATCCTCAGATTCTGCACCCTTGAAGACTGGAGGTTTCAATTTCAAGAACTTACTAAAAAGTTCATGTTGATCGTTTGTCATAATAGGCCCAGTAGTCAGACGTGGAAATGTGCCTATTCCCAATGGTGCATCCATGCGGGGAGCCATAGTAGCCGCATGTCGTATCTCTGAAACCGGAGGTGTTGGTGCAGAAACCATTGGAGGTGCTTGACCCTGATCAGACAACCCGCTAAGATAAGCAAGTACTTGGTTGATCATCTCTGGGGTAGGTTGGGGTGGCATTTCCTCATTCTGCCCTTGTTCAGTTTCCCCTTCCTCACCCTCTCTTACTACATCCTCAGTCGGTGGAGGAGTCACCGCCCTAGTATCAGATGGGCTAGGGGCTCGTCCTCTCCCTCTAGAGGACGTCCTCCCACGACCTCTTCCACGGCCTCTTGCCGCTGTTCCTCCTCGAGCCACAGCCCCAGTGGCTGGCTCATTAGTTTCATGTCTTTCCGTTGTCGCTGCTGGTGCGGTCGTTGCTCTAGTTCTAACCATCTGCGAGATAGAATGAAGATGGTCAGATACCAATTTGTATCACCTAGATACCAATTGGACTCAAGTAATAGCACGAAAGAAAGAATGAAAGAATGGAATTTTCCTAAAGTCTTATAGCCTCTCAAAGAAAAGTAAAGGCGTCCCCCTACCGTTCTTTAAGACTCTACTAGACCTGTTCTTGTGTGATGAGACCAATGAACCTAATGCTCTGATACCAAGTCTGTCACGACCCAAATCGGGGACGCGACTGGCACCCACATTTACCCTCCGATGTGAGCGAACCAACCCATCTAAACCTTAACATTTTAATACAAAATCAACAAAAGAAATGCGGAAGACTTAAACTCATTAATAAAAACAACTCAAAACTATTATTAATATTCCCAAAATCTGGAAGTCATCATCACAAGAACATCTATCTCAAATTACTAAACTAAGAATGTCTAAAAAGCTAAAAACAAGTAAAAGCTAGTCCATGCCGGAAGTTCAAGGCATCAAGACTTGAAGAAGGAGACCCAGTCCAAGCTAGATGCATTAGCTCACCCTGAATTTCCGATGAAGTGAAGACTGGCTTGATCTACTGCTGAGTCGAAGTTGACGGAACGTTTGTTGTATAACACAAATAACAAAGGGAAACATAAAAGTAGGGGGTCAGTACAACCACACGTACTGAGTAGATATCATCGGTCAACTCAAAATAGGGAACAATATATATCAATAATAATGTAAATCAACTACAATACTCAACATGTAGCACAACAATTACTTTATCATTAACAATTTCCGTCAAGTTCACACATGAGGTCTCAAGCCTCAATACCATACTCATTTGGGAAATTAAGTTCATTAGATTGAGTATATTCATTATCTTTCAAGATTCATTATCTTTCTTCCTCTTGTGTCGGTACGTGACACTCCGCTCCTCTAATTCTATCCTGGTGTCGGAACGTGACACTCCGATCCTCATATTCATTCTATCCTGGTACCGGAACGTGGCACCCGATCCTCATATTCTATCCTGGTGTCGGAACGTGACACTCCGATCCTCATATTCATTCTATCCTGGTACCGGAACGTGGCACCCGATCCTCATATTCTATCCTGGTGTCGGAACGTGACACTCCGATCCTCATATTCATTCTATCCTGGTACCGGAACGTGGCACCCGATCCTCATATTCTATCCTGGTGTCGGAACGTGACACTCCGATCCTCATATTCATTCTATCCTGGTACCGGAACGTGGCACCCGATCCTCATATTCTTTCTATCCTGGTACCGGAACGTGGCACCCGATCCCCTAATTCATCAAGCCTTCTTTTATACTAAGGCATCCTCATTATCATTATATAATTTATCAAGCCTTCTTTCATACTAAGGCATCATCAATCTTATTATATAATATATTAAGAGAATTAGGGTTCTTTCAAGATTTGGGATTCAATAGCTTCATCATGCTTGTTAATTTATCACAATTTCATAATCATAATCATGCAAGCATACAATTTAAGCACATAGACAGGTTCACAATACTATCAACACATAATATTCACTATTAAGAGTTCACTACGATTATCGTAATATAAAACCATAACCTACCTCCACCGAAGAATTGGAATCAACAAGAAATTTCCCAAGCTTGCTATTCTCCTCTCTCTCGATCGATCTGATCTCTCTCTCAATTCGTTTCTCCCTTTTCTCTCTTTTGTTTCCTTATGTTCAAACCCTCTTTCTTTTACCCTAATTAATCATATAATTAAGACTAAAAGAGGACAATAAACCCCCTAATTAACTTAAGGTTACCCCTTTTAACCCCTAAGTAATTAGACTTATTAATGTTACCCCTCAATCCTTATAATTAAGGAAAGAATAATCAAAAACGCCCCTTAAAACGAGGAAAGAAATCCTAAACTGCCTGGGACTGGACAGCCTGTGACGGGCCGTCATGCCTGCGACGGTCCGTCACGGTGGCCGTCGTCTCCTCCCAGACTTCATCGTCGCCACGGACGCTGTGACGGTCCATCACGCCTGTGACGGTCCGTCCTGCACGTCCGTCATGGCGGTCAGAAACTCGTTTCTCGAACCAAATTCTCAAACGTTGAAGTGTTTTGCAACGGAAACTCACGACGGTTCGTCGTGGATGTGACGGCACGTCCTGCAGGTCCGTCACAATTTACAGAGAGTCGATTTTCAGTACCCAATTTCAGAATTCTAAGTGTCATGGAACGGAACACCCACGACGGTCCGTCGAGCCTGTGACGGTCCGTCGTTGGGTCCGTGGTTTCAGCCAGTTTTTCCAGAATTTATTCTGCTGCTCCAAAACGACTAAACAGGTCGTTACATCAAGGCTTAATTAATTTATTGTTCGCATATAATGTTATAAGATTAGAAAAGACCATCTTAAGGTCTTAAAAAGACCTGTAAGATTGCTATCCTGCTTTGTGCAATCATCCACCAAAAATAGGATTTATCATGCCTAAAATTGATGCTTGTTTGTTTAGTTTGAAGAACTTTAATGGTAAACAACTATGTACTCTTCTATGTTGACATCATTTTAATCATTGTAAGTCATCCCATCTTGATTAGACATGTTATTTATTCCTTGGGTTCTCTATTTTTCATGAAGGATCTTGGTTATTTTGACTACTTTTTGGCTGTGGAAGTTAAAAAAGTACTCGGTAGTCTTATTCTTTCTCAATGTAAACACATTATTGACATTTTATCTAAATTGCATATGAAGATTGGAAAGGATTCATTACTCCAATGTTATCTGGTAAAGTACCTCGGGCAGTTGATGGTTCTTCACCTTATAATGCTAAATTCTACTAGCGCACCCTTTCGAAGTAACAATATTTATCATTCACAAGATCTGATATTTTTTATGTTGTCAACAAACTAAACTATTTTATGCATATACCTACTGATTACACTGGAAGGTTTTTAAAAGGAACTATAGTTTCTTGAAGTCACATCAACTTCAGGTCTTGATTTTTTGACAACTTTAACAAACTTTACATATATGATGATGTCGATTGGACATAGACCCGAATGACAGAATATTAATATTACGTTATGTTCTTTTCTTTGGGCCCAATCAGTGCGTTGGTCTTCCAAAAAAAAACGAAAAAATTGTAGCATGCGCTTGTCGACCTCATAAGAGTCTACAACTTGCTCAATGGATTATGTATCACCATGTTTATGCATTTTATTATTATGTTGTATTGACTTAGGTATGTTGTACTTAGTGGGATAGTCGTGTGATCCTACTGGTACACTCTGGTAGTGAAATGATACAACATTTTCTCTTTTTTTTTGTACAGGGCATCTCCAAAGGTGTATTAAGAGACCTCCTTTATAATATTAGTGATCCTAGTTTTGATTTCAAGGGTGAGCCAGTTCTTCTAGTCTTCCATGACTTCTCCTTTCGTTTATGTCCACATTTCCGACTTCGACTTCTATAGTTTGTTCTTAGCATGTTAGTATGGGGTTGTAACCCTTTTTGTTTATACTTATGATTGAACTTTTCTTATTTTAGTACATTGAATTTTAGCTTCTAGGCATTTATTTCCACAATTCATTGTTAGATCTTTTGGAGGTTCACAGGAACTTTAGTATTTAGCGATATAAACTTGCTTTCGTATCTTTAAATGCTTTGCTACGTATTAACTAGTTATTATTATTAGTTATCCCACCATAGGGTAAGTGTTGGTGCCAATAAATATCGTTGGGGTCCTGGCAAAGTTGGTATAAGATCCTAGGTGTCACGACCCGAGAGTAAACCTAGACGAAAAAGCACTCTCGAATCGTAACACGACGTACTTGACCTCTTTGATGTCTTGTAAAACCCCTTTGACATCATTCATTTAAAACATGTATGAAAAAGAGTACGAAATTAAAACTTGTAACACGAAATATTTATAGTTGAAAAATATCTTTCATTAAAATCATAAGGAAAGACTAGGTGTCAAAGTCTCCATCCTAGACAAACGAATATCTTGGGACATGGACAATACGTCGAAATATAGAAATATATATGTATATTATATTATTTTTAATAAATAAAAACTAAACATACTAATGTCTCGAATCTATTTAGAACATACAACAACTTTGCTTGAATTAATGCTACAATTCAAGTTTACATAAAAGGACTCCTATCAATTGCCACCTACACCTTTAGAAATAAGACAAAATATATGGAATTAGTACATTAGAATGCACTAAGTATGGTGACACGCAATTAAAATCATGCTAAAAAGACATTTATACAAAACATTCTCTTTTTGAGTAACACATCATTATACAAGTATAAGAGACCACATTAAGTCAATATAGTCATATATAATTCACATTCCACAATATAACATCAAGATCACTTCAAAAACATAAATATGAGGACCTCCTACCAAAGGTTATTCTAAGGCTCACTTGAGTAATTTATGAGGCCACCGCCCAAACAACCCCTCCCACAGACCCAAGTTTTCTTTTAGACTACCTAAGATAAGATTATTCCTATTTTTGCAATTTAACTCCCTACCTAGAATTACTCTAAGACTCACCTAAGTAAGACATGAAGAGACAGCCCATAAACCATCTCCAAGCCTACCTAATCAATTATTAAAGTTATTGTAGATAAGTCCCTTTTCATTAACATACAATTAAGTTTACACTCTATGTTTATTAATACATTTAAGAGACATTCACCAATTAACAACCTTCACATATTGGTCTTGGAAAAGACCTAGGGAACCTACAAACTAGCATCATAAAAGACTACTCGTGTAATGACTAGATAGCGTCACATTCCACTACCTAAACATTTTAGAACTTATCCAACAATAGAATGTTTCCCATATGATGACAATAGGAACTAACCAACATTGACCATGCTAGCTAGGCATGGAATCCGGTGTCAACCCTAATTAGAATGAGGGTGTTCTACATGCCAAGGGTATAACTAGGAGACATCACATGTAGGACATGGTTAAGTAATATCAATGATTTCTTTGTGATCTAATCTCATCATAAATATAGCCTTTTTCCAAGCATGCTCACTCAGTGCTAGCCATTGTTCTCATAGAGCAATTCAATCTAAGTCCATATGAAGAGGTACCATATAGAAATCATAAGCGAATCATAATATACCTTACCAAAGGAGGGTCCATTAGGGCTTCCACACAATGGTCTAATAGAACAACCTAATGAATTTCCAAAGGATGATTTCATGTCGTTCCAGCAAATGAACCCCAAAGTCCACCATTCACAAAAGAATGATACCACTACGACTTTAAACTTCAAATATATCATAAACTTCTATCTATATTGAAGGTTCCACATAAATGACCGTCTTAACTACGTCCAAGGTCCTGTTTCAACCATACATACACATTCATGAAAAGGGTGCTTTATCCTACTAAGTCAAGAGTCATGTTCATATTTCATGTATAAAGTAGAGGGATATAGGTCTACCAACAGAACACAACACATACTTCATCTTATCATATATACAATATCATTCATGTGGAACATATGGATAATAAAGTATACTGCAATTCACCCTATACACTCTTATTGAAACATCATCATAGTTCATCATAAGAATCATATAGTAAACTAGGAAGATTCATACTTCAACATCAAATATACTCACATGGAGACATCACTATAGCCTATCATGATCATATATATTCAATTAAAAGAAAAAATACTAGACTTAATAAATACACATAAGTCATATAGACCTTCACAATACTCAGATATTAAGGTTATAACATGATAATATTATAATTCATAAAGTAATGTCGACGAGGCCACATTGTTCACAATTCATAAACTAATACCGATGAGGCCACATTATCCACAAGTATACCACATAAGCAACATCACATAAGTGCACAATAACAAAAATCATTATTGAAATACCCATAATACACAATATGGAGAAGGTTAAGTCAACAAACCACCATTCAAACCATAACATTTCCTATCCATAACCAATTCAACCAATTAAATCCACGAAGGCTCTTACCAATAGCTATAATCATCAATTCAACCCAATGATCAAAATATACAATGATCCAAGATAATACAATACAAATTTCATAAATTTAGGACAACCTACATACAACTCTAACAAGCTTCTTACATAATTCAATAACCCAAATTAAACTACCTAAGAATTCAATAAAATTGAGACATGATCAAATCACCCATAATATAATCAAACAAGAATTTAATGATTTGCGTGGTTTTCTAGGAATTTTGATCTAAAATCATACATTTAACATTAATCCTATACAAAACATTGACTAAAAACATTTTATGCAAGAACCCATTGCTAGATAAAACAATGGGACAATTCATATTTTGAAATGATATTAGAAATCACTTTGATATTTGGCTTTTTTAAGAAAGAGATTCAAGGATGAAATACCATAACTTAAATGAATATTCTCGACGAAATTGAGAGAGAATTGTGGAAAAATCAAGATCCAAGCTACAATTTCCCTTCCAGCTTCAATGTAGTTCTAGAAAATTCTTATTTGGGGTTTGTCACATCTGGGGAGCACCTCTTAGAAGAAACATGACATACTTGACCTCTTGGAGGTCTTATACAAGCCCATTCTTATCATTCATCGTATTTTCATTGTAAATTTAGCGGAAAAATTAAAACTTTTCATAGCACATCATATGCTAGAAAATTAACTTCGTATATACTTAAAATATCATATTACAAACTTAGAATCTAAAGTCTATTTGTCATATTAGACTCAACAACATTAGAGTACATTAGGGACACGACCCTCAAAACATAAGACATAAATATACAACTTGTAATACTTTACAGTAAACATAAGTAGGACATCCTTGAACATAAGGATTCCTTTCATTGAGCTTGGGAATCATATATCAAGATCCTCACCATTAAACATCCTTTAAGAATCCATAACCTACACTTTGTGTAAAAATTAGAGAAGAATGGGATTAGTATTAGAATACACTAAGTATGTCAATCATGCAAAAACATGCATTTAAAAGGGACATTTTCTTTAAATCATTCAACATGCCTTTTTGAGTAATTCTTTATAAATCCTTTAGACAATTTAATTTATATTATCCACATAGTTCATATAGACCTATTCAAAGGCCAAATATCATATAAGATTACATATAGAATTTAAGGCATTTTAAAGTAACATTTCAGTGAACTATTTCCTTATTTCCAGTGTGCATTCTTTCTTATATTCATTAACCTCTCAAGTAACCGTCTAGTGATAGTTTGTGCAACGCATGACCTTAAGGACACAAGGAATTCATATATACAACCTACACAAGTCATCACATATCATCATAGGATTATAGCACATTGAAAGTCACATTTAAGTCAAGGTAATAAGACATTACAGTAAGCTACATCAATTTGCACATATAATTTCTTCACTTGACATAAGACATTATAAGACCTTGTTCATGACCCAGATCTTAGTCTACTAGTGCAATGTACATGGGAAGACCCATAACCTCACACTTACTTAGAAAAATCTTTATAAGACCACAAACCTTATCATTCAATTAATACATCAACATATTAAGTGAAGACCACTCCATTAATATCAACAATCTTCTCCATATAGTCATTAAGACTCACATAGTGCATATAAGAATAATACCGCATCACATAGACTCATAGCATGCACATATTCATGTCAAATAGACAAATACTACCATGTCATGCATAAAGACATAATCATAATATTACACTTTATAACACCTTTCAATAACTTGTAACACGAAATATTTATAGTTGAAAAATATCTTTCATTAAAATCATAAGGAAAGACTAGGTGTCAAAGTCTCCATCCTAGACAAACGAATATCTTGGGACATGGACAATACGTCGAAATATAGAAATATATATGTATATTATATTATTTTTAATAAATAAAAACTAAACATACTAATGTCTCGAATCTATTTAGAACATACAACAACTTTGCTTGAATTAATGCTACAATTCAAGTTTACATAAAAGGACTCCTATCAATTGCCACCTACACCTTTAGAAATAAGACAAAATATATGGAATTAGTACATTAGAATGCACTAAGTATGGTGACACGCAATTAAAATCATGCTAAAAAGACATTTATACAAAACATTCTCTTTTTGAGTAACACATCATTATACAAGTATAAGAGACCACATTAAGTCAATATAGTCATATATAATTCACATTCCACAATATAACATCAAGATCACTTCAAAAACATAAATATGAGGACCTCCTACCAAAGGTTATTCTAAGGCTCACTTGAGTAATTTATGAGGCCACCGCCCAAACAACCCCTCCCACAGACCCAAGTTTTCTTTTAGACTACCTAAGATAAGATTATTCCTATTTTTGCAATTTAACTCCCTACCTAGAATTACTCTAAGACTCACCTAAGTAAGACATGAAGAGACAGCCCATAAACCATCTCCAAGCCTACCTAATCAATTATTAAAGTTATTGTAGATAAGTCCCTTTTCATTAACATACAATTAAGTTTACACTCTATGTTTATTAATACATTTAAGAGACATTCACCAATTAACAACCTTCACATATTGGTCTTGGAAAAGACCTAGGGAACCTACAAACTAGCATCATAAAAGACTACTCGTGTAATGACTAGATAGCGTCACATTCCACTACCTAAACATTTTAGAACTTATCCAACAATAGAATGTTTCCCATATGATGACAATAGGAACTAACCAACATTGACCATGCTAGCTAGGCATGGAATCCGGTGTCAACCCTAATTAGAATGAGGGTGTTCTACATGCCAAGGGTATAACTAGGAGACATCACATGTAGGACATGGTTAAGTAATATCAATGATTTCTTTGTGATCTAATCTCATCATAAATATAGCCTTTTTCCAAGCATGCTCACTCAGTGCTAGCCATTGTTCTCATAGAGCAATTCAATCTAAGTCCATATGAAGAGGTACCATATAGAAATCATAAGCGAATCATAATATACCTTACCAAAGGAGGGTCCATTAGGGCTTCCACACAATGGTCTAATAGAACAACCTAATGAATTTCCAAAGGATGATTTCATGTCGTTCCAGCAAATGAACCCCAAAGTCCACCATTCACAAAAGAATGATACCACTACGACTTTAAACTTCAAATATATCATAAACTTCTATCTATATTGAAGGTTCCACATAAATGACCGTCTTAACTACGTCCAAGGTCCTGTTTCAACCATACATACACATTCATGAAAAGGGTGCTTTATCCTACTAAGTCAAGAGTCATGTTCATATTTCATGTATAAAGTAGAGGGATATAGGTCTACCAACAGAACACAACACATACTTCATCTTATCATATATACAATATCATTCATGTGGAACATATGGATAATAAAGTATACTGCAATTCACCCTATACACTCTTATTGAAACATCATCATAGTTCATCATAAGACTCATATAGTAAACTAGGAAGATTCATACTTCAACATCAAATATACTCACATGGAGACATCACTATAGCCTATCATGATCATATATATTCAATTAAAAGAAAAAATACTAGACTTAATAAATACACATAAGTCATATAGACCTTCACAATACTCAGATATTAAGGTTATAACATGATAATATTATAATTCATAAAGTAATGTCGACGAGGCCACATTGTTCACAATTCATAAACTAATACCGATGAGGCCACATTATCCACAAGTATACCACATAAGCAACATCACATAAGTGCACAATAACAAAAATCATTATTGAAATACCCATAATACACAATATGGAGAAGGTTAAGTCAACAAACCACCATTCAAACCATAACATTTCCTATCCATAACCAATTCAACCAATTAAATCCACGAAGGCTCTTACCAATAGCTATAATCATCAATTCAACCCAATGATCAAAATATACAATGATCCAAGATAATACAATACAAATTTCATAAATTTAGGACAACCTACATACAACTCTAACAAGCTTCTTACATAATTCAATAACCCAAATTAAACTACCTAAGAATTCAATAAAATTGAGACATGATCAAATCACCCATAATATAATCAAACAAGAATTTAATGATTTGCGTGGTTTTCTAGGAATTTTGATCTAAAATCATACATTTAACATTAATCCTATACAAAACATTGACTAAAAACATTTTATGCAAGAACCCATTGCTAGATAAAACAATGGGACAATTCATATTTTGAAATGATATTAGAAATCACTTTGATATTTGGCTTTTTTAAGAAAGAGATTCAAGGATGAAATACCATAACTTAAATGAATATTCTCGACGAAATTGAGAGAGAATTGTGGAAAAATCAAGATCCAAGCTACAATTTCCCTTCCAGCTTCAATGTAGTTCTAGAAAATTCTTATTTGGGGTTTGTCACATCTGGGGAGCACCTCTTAGAAGAAACATGACATACTTGACCTCTTGGAGGTCTTATACAAGCCCATTCTTATCATTCATCGTATTTTCATTGTAAATTTAGCGGAAAAATTAAAACTTTTCATAGCACATCATATGCTAGAAAATTAACTTCGTATATACTTAAAATATCATATTACAAACTTAGAATCTAAAGTCTATTTGTCATATTAGACTCAACAACATTAGAGTACATTAGGGACACGACCCTCAAAACATAAGACATAAATATACAACTTGTAATACTTTACAGTAAACATAAGTAGGACATCCTTGAACATAAGGATTCCTTTCATTGAGCTTGGGAATCATATATCAAGATCCTCACCATTAAACATCCTTTAAGAATCCATAACCTACACTTTGTGTAAAATTAGAGAAGAATGGGATTAGTATTAGAATACACTAAGTATGTCAATCATGCAAAAACATGCATTTAAAAGGGACATTTTCTTTAAATCATTCAACATGCCTTTTTGAGTAATTCTTTATAAATCCTTTAGACAATTTAATTTATATTATCCACATAGTTCATATAGACCTATTCAAAGGCCAAATATCATATAAGATTACATATAGAATTTAAGGCATTTTAAAGTAACATTTCAGTGAACTATTTCCTTATTTCCAGTGTGCATTCTTTCTTATATTCATTAACCTCCCAAGTAACCGTCTAGTGATAGTTTGTGCAACGCATGACCTTAAGGACACAAGGAATTCATATATACAACCTACACAAGTCATCACATATCATCATAGGATTATAGCACATTGAAAGTCACATTTAAGTCAAGGTAATAAGACATTACAGTAAGCTACATCAATTTGCACATATAATTTCTTCACTTGACATAAGACATTATAAGACCTTGTTCATGACCCAGATCTTAGTCTACTAGTGCAATGTACATGGGAAGACCCATAACCTCACACTTACTTAGAAAAATCTTTATAAGACCACAAACCTTATCATTCAATTAATACATCAACATATTAAGTGAAGACCACTCCATTAATATCAACAATCTTCTCCATATAGTCATTAAGACTCACATAGTGCATATAAGAATAATACCGCATCACATAGACTCATAGCATGCACATATTCATGTCAAATAGACAAATACTACCATGTCATGCATAAAGACATAATCATAATATTACACTTTATAACACCTTTCAATAACTTCTTAAGGAGCTACTCGTGCAATGTCTAGATGGGTTCATTAACTCCATCTATCCTAAGTAACCTCCCTTAAGTCAACCTAGTTAGGGTCCTAGTCATTTACTTCCATTGTCCATTTTACTTTTAGGGAAACTATAGCCTTAACCGACACCAATACCATGGGTGCTAAACATGGAATTTTGTGTTGTACAGCCTTACACCAATGGAAGGTTTTCTTACCTATTCAAGGTAGAACATTAACACATGCTAGCATTTTAGTTCATATCACATTTCTAGATCATATGTGGAAAACATAGTTTGTGGAACTAAGAGATAGGTATTATCCCTATACATACCAGTTGGTAATTCGGGCCTCCTTTCTGGGGAATATATTGGATAAGTATACCTTTTTTAGGAGTCAACACCAAATGTAGAACGATAGGGTTAATATTTCTCTATAGGAAGCCATCACCTTCCATTGTCGTTTTCACTCTGTGCGAAGCTAAGCTCCCTTTATAAAAATCCTTCATTAACATTACTTTATAACATTAGTCTTTAGCAGATTGACTCCCTATATGCTTATCTCATAGGTCATAGATTAGACTTCATCAACCTAAATCATGTGAGAAACCCTTTATGATGGACATAACATATATTATTAGAACTATCTAGCTTAGGATATACATGAGTAGACCTTTCAAGGCTCCTCTATTGACTAGATCATCATTCATGTGTGTTTATATACTTTTATGTGAGCAAACCATTAACATAACACATTAGGGTTACACATGTTCATACGTTCATATTCTTACACATTAAAAAAAAACTAGAAACTATCCTATAAAGGCACACATGTGCAATGCATAGGCAAGGTCCCATACCCTTTCCCATACTAGTACACCTATCAAGTAATCCTATTTAAGGAAACACATATCATACTTTCATAGAGATCATCTTAACATGTATAGTACTAGACAATAGTGAATATGAGAACTATCTTTTATTTAGACACCATGACCTATACTACTTATAAGCATGTATAATGTGTGAGAGTGTGTGTACATTGGTCAAAATGATCACATAATGGCTATCCGTAAGATCTTGAGGCAGCCACCCACTTAACGCCATAATGCACAACAAAGCATAGACAATACAACACCATTTATCATAAAAGACAAGAAAATCTTCACATTACATTCAAGACTCCTAATCTTAGCTATTGATACATTCACATAGGGATACATTCGTAGGGGTGATCAATACTTAATAATTCATTAATTTCATCACCTACATATGATCTTAACATAAAAATTTATATGCTCATAACAATAGTAACATAACCTAGATTCACAACTAAAGGACAAGACTAGGCACAAGTTACACATAAGGTGTCAGAGCCTCTCATTCATATATTCATCGATTTTCCTTCAAGGCTATGGCTAACACATATAAAATGACAATAAAGTAAACACCGTTACCATAAGTGGACCATACCACACAATTCCATACAAGGCTTTATAAAAATTACTATTAAGAAGTAGAGGGATGAGTCATTCTTACCAATTCATAAATATTTGATCATCATTGATCAATACTTATTTATCCTCATTAATAAAATATAGAGCAGTGACTATATGTATTTAAACACTAAAATAAAATATGTACAAGTCGTTACACGATCATGATACAACTAGTGCACTATATCACATATATGGTAGGAAGTAGAGAGTTATAGATCATCAAGTAACTTCACTAGTTTTTCTCTTAAAGGATAATGTATCCATAAAATAAATTCAGCGAAGTAGTTAAATATATAGGAACCAAGTCTTAATCATGCTTTATTCATCTGAGGAAATATAAATCACAACATATACATTATTCTATAAATGTCTATAGGCTAGAAAGACATAAATCAATCTTTAGCAATTCTATTGTTATCTATACATATTAATTAAATTGTACTTGATGATCATCATGTTATACGTATAGGAAGTATCTAAGGCATTTACGATAATCGAATCACATAACAACCATCCTAACATCACGATTACAAGTTACTACTTGATAACTTAGAAGCACCTAGATCGATTTAAGCCAAGAATTCTTTATTTTGATCATACCATATTTATAATCACAATTCAAAAAACTTATTAACCTAGTTCTGTAGCTACAAGAGACACTCAATAATCGAATTCCACTATTATTCATTAAAAAGGTCCATATTACAGTGATTCCCTAGAATTCTAAACTAGGCATGTTAAATTCTTCTTACAATGATCCGCATGGATCCATCATCATAAAATCATCATAAATTCACGTAAATAATAGTAGATATAGACAATTTAATGTAAGAGAATCAAAATTCATCCATTGACAAGCCATGATCACAATGCCCGCAAAGACTAAATCGATTTTGGGAAGGGACATGGGTTTCATAATGCAATTGGATTGAAAAATCACGTTAAAACCAATACATAAACATATATTCATCATTTTTACGCCATAAATAACTTTTTTAGAAAGAACCCATGGCTAGATTGAAAAAGAAGAGATTTGATTATGAATTTTTTTTGAAAAAAATGAGATTAACTCTCCAAGTGTAAGGTTAGTTATAGATGAAGCATAAACATACCTTTATATTCATGAAAAACTTTTCAAATTGACAAATAAATCATAGTAATCCATTCCCCAAGCTTTTCTTGAGCTTCACCAACAATTGAGGTCTTTAGGGAGAATTGGTTTTTGAGGGAAAATCTATTTTGTGTGTATGTGATTAGGAATAGGTTGACCACACTTTTTATCCCTTATATAATCCCAAAAATAGATAATTAAGCCTATTATGGTCAGGTTAGGACATGGTTTGAATTTCCCATTCACCCCTTTATTGACGCAGTCGCATGGCATCAGTTGCAGGCCATCATTGACGGGCACCATTGACGGCCAGTAGGTCCATCGACGAGCCGTTTGTGGATTCATTTTATTGGACATTGGCCTGTTATTGGGTTGATCCTTTACTAATATAAGTATAAATTAATTATACCCCACCAACGTTCCGTTGATCAACCAACTGGGCGTCTTTTAGTTCGGTCGATTGACACTGCCAAGGCAGTGTCTCGTCAGCCCTTGGGTCCTTCTTGTGGCGCCTTTTGCGGGGCCCTTGAGAAATCATACCTAGAAGTTTCCAACGAAAATATGTACAATTAGAAGTCAAAGAATATCTTATAAATTTTCACCCAAAATGCAAACCTTAAAGACATCCAAATATGCTAGGCCCCATGAAGACATACTTGAATGTCTTAAGGGCTAACTTTCGAACGTCTTAGACGTTCTTGGACGTTTGACTTCCAAACTTCATGAAACTCCATATAATTCCTTGTAAAATCATCATAACTCAATTTCAGACTTCATAACCTTATTAGATATAATATATAAACATGTATAGTCATATGAGACACATAGGTGACTAGTCGTCCAACGTTTTAGTCGTCCCTTGACGTTTGACTTCCAAATCATCAAACTTTGCACACTTCCTTAATTTGATATTGTATGTAATTTTAGGACCTTATAAATTTAAGAAAAACATGTTAGGATCTAGACACCCTAACTTATAAAACTACTTAAAATACAAAAAAACCATAAAATAACCACCCAAACTATTTTTATAACACAAGTTGAATTTCCCAAAGTATTCTTGACTTGGCCGCGACTGTAACAACCCTAAAAATGAATATGCTATGTAATGTCTAATGTATCTAGAATGCCTAGATTTGACCGGATTCACACGGATTGATGCGCATAGAACCATACCTTTGAACCTCTGCAACAGCCAACACAACTAACTTGGTGAGTTAGTTGATCTAGGACAGGTTTGGTCAAGCCATGTAGGGCACCCGAATATGATGATTTCCCCGTATGAGTCTTAATCAAACTTAAAAAGGGGTAATTTTAAGATTGCAGGGTCGAGGTGTAAAATGATATTTTCTAGGCTAAGGGTAGTATTTTAATTACCCTTAATATTTATTTATTTAATTAATTAATATGGTTGAGGGGAACTTTGGGTAGGGAGGGACAAAATTGACCCTTTAAGCAATATCTTGCTCCACCCCGTTTCGAGCCTTGGTGGAAGCAATGATTTAATTGATTTATTGTATTTATTAAATTAGTTAGATAAATTAATATTTTATTTTCTGATTGAATTAAAGTAAAATAAGATTTTTAATAGAAAAAAAACAATAATAATAATATCAATAAATAATGAGGAGTCCTAGTTTGACTAAGTCTCCACCTAACTCTCCTAATTCTAATCTTCTCATTCTCACGTCTCTCACAATCATTCTCACGTTTTTCATCAGTAAAAGAACTGAAATTAATAGTTCTTCACTCTTGAAGAACTTACACACAAAAACTCTAACGAAAAGCTAAGCTAAAAACGAAAATCAACAACATTCTTCTCGATGAATTGGGTTTTGGATTTTGGTGATGAGGCAGTGGTGTCGTGGGAATAGGAAGTATTGAAACAAGTGTTGAACGAACTTAAGGTATGATTTTTCTTTTCTCTTGGACCCTTTCCCAAGAGGCCCTTAAGGTTTTAGTTTAATTGCAATTGAAAAACTAAGGTTGTACCCATTGCATGCCCCTATCATTAGATCCTTTGAATGATCCAAAGCATGCGTTGGTATGTCTTCTGGTTGATAACTGTAGGTCTGGTTGTGATTATGTATTGCATGTGTATTGGAAATTATGTAAGGAATGAATGATGTATTCCGGAAAAGTGTTTTACATTAATTGTTTTAGCATGGGTGTGCTGTAAATTAACTATGTTGTTGCCTGAAATTTGTATGTTATAAATAATGTGTTTTCGTATATGTAAATATTAAAAGTGTGGTGTTCATAGATGGGTAATGTTTCTGGAAATATGTCACCCAAATAAATCCAACAATCAACATTAAAACTTGAGAGAAAGATTGATTGAAAGAGATAAAAATTTCAAGCTTGCTGGAAATGTTTGTCTCGGCCAAAAAATTGAAACATGAGCTATGTTTTAGTTTTTTAAATATTGTGACGTCATTGGGAATTTAACCCAAGACCTCATCAAATGCAAATTAAATAAAAGGTTCATGAGAAAAACGAAAAGAAAATTAAATGTGGTGAGTGGGGGAATGAGCTCAAAACCTCTTCAATACATGAGAGAGTTAGGAGAAAAATAAAAGGGAAAAAAATAAATGTGGTGAGTGGAGATTGAACCCACAACCTCTTGAATAGATTAGAGAGTTAGGACGAAAAACTAAAGCAGAAAAATAAATGTGGTGAGCGGGGATTGAACCCACAACCTCTTGAATAGATGAGAGAGTTAGGAGAAAAATAAAGGAGAAAATAAATGTGGTGAGTGGGGATTAAACCCACAACCTCTTGCATAGGTGAAAAAGTAACGAAATAAATTAAGAGAAAATGAATGAACTTGTGGGGGATTGATCCCTCAACCTCCTTTCCTTAAACGAGAAAGAGAGGAGGAAAAGAAAGAAAATATTATGGGAGTGATGGGCATCAAACTAGGGTCCCCCAAATCTGAAAAATGTAATTATCAAGTTTAACATAAGATCGAGTTTTTCTCAAGGGATTTGAATCGAGTTTTCTTGCCGAATCCCATATTGACACATAAGCCTTACGTGAACAATTATTTAATGATTGCTGCCTCTAAGGATCAAAGATCGATATCGTTTCATGTGTACAAGATGCATATGTCTTGTACCATATAACCTTGGGTAAATATGAATCACTTAGACAAACTATGAATGAAGCCCCATGGTTGTATGTGTGAACTCATAAGTCTAGCATACATTTAAAGTAAGTGAACCTAAGATATTATGCGATGAGATAATGAAACCTCAGAGGGATTAAGTAAAAATGTGACACACACTAAGGGGCCAAGTCCATTGGCATACGATGAAATGAATATTCACGTAAAGTTGTGAGTTATTATGAAGAGTTAATGTGCTAAAGTTAAAGAATGTGGTGACAACATGATAAGAGGTTAATGTGAAAGGTGAGAGAAATCTCAAACGAGCCTAAGTAATTGTTACCAAGACGTACTAACTTATGAGAGTGTAAAGTTAATGAAGAGACCAGTCTCTATGAACACTCTAATGAAAGTATTGAAGTTAATGCATACATAATACTAATAATGAGATGAGAAATCATCTAAAGAGATATGATGTCGTAATGCTAGAAGCTAACTTCAAGGATGTATGAGATGAATGTAATACAACTTTATACTGATCACCGATAGGCTAGATAAGAGTTGAGATTCCTTCTTTCGCGAAGGCAGAGGTTCGTGTAATTCACATAAGATTAGACTATTTGTCCAGACGGGTATGGGTCTCCTTATATCTACTAGTCTTTGAACCTATACTGCCAATATACGGTTCTAGCAGGGTTCAATGCCCTATATACGCTAGCATGTTTAAGTTTACTTTGGCCGGTGATTCCACCTCTTTTTGGTATGGGGTTAAATACTGGATTTAATGATTTTCACATGATCTATGTTGGTTAAATTTAAAGTTCCAAAAGAAAGAATGAGGTCAGCCTCAAGTAATGCACAAAATTAAATGAACGATACCAAAGGTGTTAGGAAAGGATAATAAAGAGGTGAGCTAGACATAAGTAATGACACTAGGTCAATGCACAATGAACTCGGTGAAGGTGTTAAACTACATCCTAGGTATGGCTGGTGCTTACACTAGTGTACGAACGAATGAATATGAAGTACGTATGAAAGAATGAAGAAGACTCTGTGTTTTCTAAAGAAGGCTCCCTAGTTGAGGTCTCATATGTTGAGCCTTCATTTTGGGAATTCCTAAGGTCAATTCCATGATTCCAAGGTTTCATGGCATATGGACGAACGATATGAAATATGTTATGTGTTAATAAGTAATAGGTTATATGTTGTGTGCAATATGTTATGCATGATGATCCATGTTACTCGCATAGCATGACTTTCCTAATCCGATTTTAGCAAGTCCACTGACTTTACTTTCCATATTTTATATCGTTAGGAGAGAGCTCTTCTTAATCATGCAGGTCCTTGGCGTGTGCTTTCATATACCCATACTTATTATAAGCGTGTACTAATCCCATACAACTCTGTGCTTTTAGGTGCAGGTGCATCTAGGCGCTAGACCTTACGATTCGATGCTGAAGTTATCTAGACATGGAGCTTTCATCCATATTCGGTAGGTCCTCATGATTTCGAGGATGCTTACTATTTTATCCTAGCATTAGATGTAGACATTAGCTTGTGGAGTATGTTCCACTAATGTTTCTTTCCCAGTTATTTTCAGATATTATATTTGTGCCATTTTGGTAGCTCGATATTTTATATAGATATTGACTATGTCTTTCATTTGATTATCTTGATATTAGATGGTTGTAGTGAACGTTTATGAATTTATGTAGATAGTGTTATGCGAGTTCAAATTTTTTACTATAAAGTCAAAGAAAATAAAAAGTTTAAATTTTCCGCTAAAAATAATATAGATATATAATGATGAAGTATGTAGGCTTTTCTGTGACCTCTGAGAGGTCAACGACGCCGGTCTTGTCTAGGGTCTAGACTACGATCATTACAAAGTTGGTATCAGAGTGTTAGATTAAATTTCGAGGATAATAAGTTCACATCAACCACTATGTGTAGTTTCTAAGTCATGATAGTGAAGTGCACCACTATCCTTAATTGGGGACTGCATGATGCATTGGAAATATTCCCTTCGTCTGATCTTATCGTGTGTTCCCTAATGTTTTATTTGTTGTTGTTAAGAGCGTATATAACATCAACTCTTGAGATTCGCAAAGATGAATAAAAGAAGAAACGCAGGCAGAGAGATTGGAGGAGAAGCTGCTGGGGTAAATAAAGTTCCTCTTGTCACGACCCAAAACCGGGCCGCGACTGGCACCCACACTTACCCTCCTATGTGAGCGAACCAACAAATCTAAACCTTAACATTTCAATGTATATCAACAGAAAGTAATGCGGAAGAGTTAAACTCATTAATAAAAACCAATCCAATAACTATTAAAATTCAACATCTATTATTCCCCAAAATCTAGAAGTCATCATCACAAGAACATCTATCCTCAAATTTCTAAACTAAAAATGTCTAAGAAGCTAAAACAAATGAAAGCTAGTCCATGCCGAAAGTTCAAGGCATCAAGACTTGAAGAAGAAGATCCAGTCCAAGCTAGAAGCATTAGCTCACCCTGAATTTTCGATGTAGTGAAGACTGGCTAGAATTACTGTTGAGTCGAAGACGACGGCGCGTTTGCTGCATTCCACAAATACAAAGAAGAAAACATAAAAGTAGGGGTCAGTACAAAACACGAGTACTGAGTAGATATCATCGGACAACTCAAAATAGAAAACAATATATACCAAGTAATATCATAAAATCAACTATGATACACAACATGTAGCACAACAAGTACTTTCATCATTAATAAATACCGCCAAGTTTGCACATGAGGACTCAAGCCTCAATACCATACTCATTTGGGAATTAGGTTCATTAGATTGAGTATATTAGCATCTTTCAAGATTCATTATCTTTATTTCTCTTGTGTCTGTACGTGACACTCCGCTCCCTCATATTCTTTATTCCTCTTGTGTCGGTACGTGACACTCCGATCACCTACTACTATGTGTTGGAACGTGACACTCCGATCCGCTAAATCTACGTGTCGGTTCGTGACAACCGATCCCCTAAATCTACGTGTCGGTTCGTGACACCCGGTCCCCCTAAATCTACGTGTCGATTCGTGACACCCGATCCCCTAATACTACGTGTCGGTTCATGACACCCGATCCCTTAATTCTATGTGTCGGAACGTGACACTCCGATCCACTAATCTCATTCTATCAATTCATCAAGCCTTCTCTTATACGAAGGCATCATCATTCTCATTACTTTAATTCATCAAGCCTTTTATTATACTAAGGCATCATCAATCTCATTACTTTAGTTCATCAAGCCTTCTTTATTACCAAGGCATCATCATTAACAAAGAGATTAGGGTTTTGTTAGATTTTGGGATTCAATAACTTCATCATGCTTAAATAATCACAATTATATAATCACATTCATGCAAGCATACAATTAAGCACATAGCAGGGTTTACAATACTGTAAATACATATCATTCGCTATTAAGAGTTTACTACGAATAGCATGGAATAACCATAACCTACCTCCATCGAAGATTAGTGATCAAGCAAGAATTTTCCCAAAGCCTTGTGTTTTCCACTTCGTTTCTCCTCTCTCGTTCGATCCTCTCTCTCTCTCTTTGTTCTTTCTATTTTCTTTCTTATTCCAAAACCCTCTTTCTTTTACCCTAATTAGCATATAATTAAGAATAAAAAATGGCAATAATGACCCACTAATTAACTTAAGGTCACCTCTTTTAACCCCCAAGTAATTAGACTTATTAACATTAACCCACTAACTGTATAATTAAAGCACGAATAGTCCAAAACGTCCCTTAAAACACTTAAAGAAATCCGACCCAGACTGGGATTACGCAACCTGTGACGGCCCGTCGTGCCTGCGACGGTCCGTCCTGCAGGTCATCGCAAAGTTCAGAAACTCAATTTCCACAAAAGAGTCTATGACGGTCCGTCACGCCTGTGACGGTCCATCCTGCCATTCCGTTACGAAGTTCAGAGAGTCGATTTCAGTACCCAATTTCAGAATTTCTAAGTGTTATGAAACGAGACCCTAAGATAGTCCGTCTTGCCCATGACGGTCCGTCGTGGGGTCCGTCGTCTCAGCCAATTTTCCAGAATTAAAATCTGCTGCTCAAAACGACTAAACAGGTCGTTACACCTCCCCATGCTCCAGCAGCTGGAATGGAGATGCCTGTTAACCGAAATAGGTTGATAGATTGAGAAGTAAGGAAAGCCCTTGTACATATGGTCCCTGCCATCACATTACAAGCTCAGGATATGACAGCCCAGGAACATCAACAAGGCATTCCCAGGAAGAACCCACCTGCCAGCACTATGGCTAGTAGGATAAGGGACTTAACAAGGATTAATTCTCCTCTTTACACTAGATCTAAGATTGCTGACAATCTCAAGGAGGAGTGTAGGGTATCTATGTTGCATGCAAGCATGGGACTTTCCAGGCTTATGGTCCATGACCAACAAGTGGAGAAAAGCAGGATGAGGAAGCATACTAGGGCAAGGAACAGGTCAAGGAAAGCTGAGAATAATTTTTCAAGGAAGAGTAGTCCTGAAATCAGGGAGAAGCCCAGGTTTAAGAAGGGACTCTCCCGCCAAGGGGTGTCAAATTCGTTCAAGGGTCTCTATAATATGAATTGTAAGCATAGACTTAAGAGAAATAGTGAAGAAGATACACATCAGGAGAGGCCACCTTGTAGAAAGTGTTGCAATCTTCATGGAGGCGAGTGCATGAGGGGCTATAATGCTTTTTATGATTGTAGAAAAACGGGTCACGTGATGAAGAATTGTTCGTATATGAGAGGACAAGAAAAAGGGAAGGAGAAAGTTCAACCGAATGGTCCAAAAGAAGAGGCTTCAAGGAAGCAGCGATTCTTCGCACTCAAGTCTAGGGGGTAGGGGAAGACACCTCTTGTGATGTCTCGGGTGCGTAGTCTAAATTAGTTTTTTATATGCATGTTTTTATGCACTAGTATGAAGTTAATATTTTTGAGACATCATTTTGTTGTTGACTTATGTGATTTATGTGTTTATTTATGTTGTTTGCTTTATTGAGACTAGTTTAGGAAGGAATTCCTTAGTCTATTAATGCGAAGCTGCTAGTAGGTTTCAAGGTTGTGCACCAACCTACTAATATGTGAATCAAAAACTCACCAACAAAAATCATTGAATAACTTAGGTATGGATTTTATCCGTAAGTGTTATTCTACCATAGACTATCAAACCAGGGTAGTGAGGTTTTAGTTGCCATATGAGATAGGGCGTAAATGGGGCGGGTGTGGATCAGTCCAACAAAGCCATATAATTTCAAATATTAAGGTCAATTAGATATTATCTAAGTGGTTAGATATACTCCTCCTAAGGGCTGTTTTGTTTTAGAAGCTATGAGTTTTAGTGCAATAGTCGACTTGGTGTTGTAAGTCCAAAAATCATATGTGTAATTATTGCACTACGTGAGTTAACATGATTTCACGTTTGCATATCATGTTGCTGTTTTTGTATAGTGTGGGCATGATTTTTTTTTTTGTGTTGCATAGAATTGTGAGGTGCATCAAGTTAAGTGCGATTGAGATGGAAGTTCCTTAATCTCAAATCTGAAGCTTTAGATAAGCTTGAGCAATATGCATTATCAAGAGTAAGTGTGAAACAGAATTTCACAAAGATTAAAGTCTGAAGTATGTTGAGATATTTTCGAAAATTACCCTCTTTATTTTGAAATGATGTGTAGTGTCATTCGGGGACGAATGTTCCTGGGGGGGGGGGATAATGTAACAACCCTTAAAATGACTATGCTAAGTAATGTCTAACGTATCTAAAATGCCTAGATTAGACCAGGTTTACACTGATTGATGCGCGTAGACCCAGACCTCTAAACCTCTGTAGCAACCAAGCCAACTAACTTGGTGAGTTAGTTTGGTCCAGCCATGTAGGGCACCCTAATATGACGATTTCTCCGGATGAGTCTTAATAGGACTTAAAAAGGGAAAATCTTAACTTTGGAGGGTCTAGGGGTATAATGGTCTTTTCTATGATAAGGGTAATATTTTAATTATCCTAAATATTTATTTAATTAATTAATTACTTAATATGGTGGATGGGCAATTCGGTTAGTGAGGGCTGAAATTGACAGTTTAAGAAAAATCTTGCTCCACCCGATTTCGAGCCTAGGTGGAAGCAATGATTTAATTGATTTATTGTATTTAGTTAATTAGTCAAATAAATTAATATTTAATTTTCTGATTTAATTAAGGAAAATCAGATTTTTAATAGAAAATAATAATAATAATAATAATAATAATAATAATAATAATAATAATAATAATAATAATAATAATAATAATAATAATAACAATAATAATAAATAATAATAATAATAATAATAATAATAAATAATGAGGAGTCCTAGTTTGACTAAGTCTCCACCTAACTCTCCTAATCCTAATCAACTTATTGTCACGTCTCTCACTCTCATCCTTACGTTTTTCATCATCAAAAGAACTGAAAATAATAGTACTTCACTCTTGAAGAACTTATACACAAAAACCTCAAATGAAAAGCTAAGCTAAAAAAAATCAACAACATTATCTCGATGGATTGGGTTCTGGATTTTGGTGGTGAGGCACTGGTGTCGTGGGAATATGAAGCATTGAAACAAGTGTTGAACAAAATTAAGGTATATGTTTTCATATCTCTTTGCCCTTTCCCAAGAGACCCTTAATTTTAAGTTTAATCACAATTGAAAAACTAAGGTTGACACGTTGCATGCCCCTACCATTAGATCCTTTGAATGATTCAAAACATGCGTTGGCATGTCCTATGGTAGAAAATTTTAGGCTTGGTTGTGATTATGTATTGAATGTGTATTTTGAAATTATATAAGGAATGAAAGACGTATTCCGGAAAAGTGTTTTACGTTAATTGTTTGAGCATGGGTGTGTTGTAAATTTACTATGTTGTTGTGTAACATTTGTGTGTTATAAATGTTGTGTTTTCATATGTGTAAATGTTAAAATTCTGATGTTCATATAAGTGTATTGTTTATGGAAAAATGTCACCCGAATTTACTCCAACAACCAACATTAAAACTTAAGAGAAAGATGGATTGAATTGGCCAAAAAATTGAAAAGTGAGCTATGATTTAATTTTTTAAAAAAATTGTGAAGTCATTGGGAATTGAATCCAAGACCTCACCAAATGCAAATTACATAAAAAAATTCATAAGAAAAATAAAAAGGAAAATTAAATGTGGTGATAGGGGATTGAACCCACAACTTCTTGAATAGATGAGAGAGTTAAGAGATAAATAATGGAGAAAAAGATAAATGTGGTGAGTGGAGATTGAACCCACAACCTCTTGAATAGATAGAGTTAAGAGAAAAAATAAAGAAAAATAAATGTGGTGAGTGGGATTGAACCCACAACCTCTTGAATAGATGAGAGAGTTAGGAGAATAATAAAGGACAAAAATAAATGTGGTGACTGGTGATTGATTCCACAACTTCTTACATAGGTGAGAAAGTTAAGAGATAAATTAAAAGATAAAGAATGAGCTTGTGGGGGATTGATCCCACAATCTCCTTGCGTTAAACGAGAAACAAAGGAGAAAAACAAAGGAAATATAATGGGAGTGATGGGGATCGAACTAGGGTCCCCCAAATCTAAAAAATGTAATTATCAAGTTTGATATAAGATTAAGTGTTGCTCGAGAGATTCAAAAACGGGTTCCCTTTCCCAATCCGTATTGATACATAAGTCATACGTGAATAAATATTTAATGAATGCTGGATCTAAGGATCGAAATCGATATCTTGGCATATCTACAAGATGCATAATTCTTGTACCATATAATCTTGGGTAAATATGAATCACTTAGACAAACTATGAATGAAACCTCATGGATTGTTTGTGTGAAATCATATGTCTAGCATACATTTAAAGTAAGTGAACCTAAGATGTTATGTGATGAGATAATGAAACCTAGAGGGATTAAGAAAGATTCTAATACAAACTAAAGGTGCAGGTGCATTGGCTTACGATAAAATGAACATTCACATAAAGTGGTGAGTAATTATGAAGAGTAAATGTGCTAAGTTAAAGAATGTGATGACAACATGATAAGAGGCTAATGCGAATTGTGAGAAAAATCTCAAATGAGCCTAAGTAAATGTTATCAAGACGTACTCACCTATGAGAGTTTAGAGTTAATGAAGAGACCAGTCGCTGTGGACACTCTAATGAAAGTATTGAAGTTAATGCATACTTAATACTACTGATTAGATGTGAAATAATCTAATGAGCTATGATGTTGTCATGCTAGTAGCCAACTTCTATGATGTATGAGATGAATGTAATGGAACTTTATACTAAGAATCGATAAGCTAGCTATGAGTTGGGATTTCTTCTTTGGAGAAGGCAGAGGTTCGTGAAATTCTCATGAGATGAGAATGTTCGTCCAGATGGGTATGGGTCTCCTTATATCTCCTTGTCTTTTAACTTGTACTACCAATATAGGGTTCCACTAGGGTTTGATTTTGTATATACGCTAGCATGATTGGCTACACTTTGGATGGTGATTCCACCTCTTTTCGGTGTGGGGTTAAACACTGGATTTCATGATACTCACATGATCTATGTCGGTTAAGGTTTATGTTCCCAAATAAAGAACGAGTCCATCCTTTTAGGTGTACTAATCCCATACAACACTCTACTTTTAAGTGTAGGTGCATCTGGACGCTAGAACTTAAAAATCGATATTGAAGTTATCCAAACAAGGAGCTTTCATCCGATTTGGTAGGCCCTCATGGTTTTGAGGATGCTTACTATTTTATTCTATCATTAGACGTTGACATTAGCTGGTGGAGTATGTTCCACTAATGTTGGTTTCCCAGTTTTTTTCAAACATTGTATTGGTGCCATTTTGGCTACTCGATATTTATACATATATTGATTATGTCTTTCAATTGATTATCTTGATATTAGATGGTTGTTGTGAACGCTTATGAATTTATGTAGATAGTGTTATGAGAGTTCAATGTTTCTCACTATGAAGTCAAAGTAAAAAAATTCAAATTTTCCTAAAATCAATCTAAATGATGTAACGATGACGTATGTACGCCTGTCTACGACCTCTAAGAGATCATCGACGCCGGTCTCGTCTGGGGTATAGACTCTAGTCGTGAAAGAGACCCTGCACAAAATCTGTAAGTCTCTAGTTGACGGATCAACGTACGTGGCATAGACCTTTGGACGGGTTGTGCTCGCAACTTTTGATTGGGTCAGATACCCATATAATATGATATTGATATGACAAATGTAAGTGTCAACTTACCCCATAATTGATGGGGCATTTATAGACCTACTATCTTTCTATTGCCCTCGTTGGTTGGGATTGTTTTTTACAGTCTTATAAGAAAAGTTGAATCCTCTTCAAGGACCCTCAAGTTTGTCCTTCAGGGGTCGTGCACATACGTTTCCATTCTAATAACTTGTATACAATTTAGGAACCTACTACATCAATTTCAACCAAAATAAACACGTAAAACATGCAAAGGCACACATAAACATACATGTATGCTTCAAGGCAAAACATTCAAACGTGTTGGGCCTTCTTGGAGGTTTGACCAACAAACACAACCAAACATTAGACACTGCCTCAAAATGAAATTATTAATCATTTTGATATTTTAAAACTTCAATCCACATTTGTTAGGCCTTAGCTTCAACTAATTCGTTGTAGAGGTCTTAAATTTCCCTCACTTGGACAACATTCATCCTCGAATGACACTTGGTACACTTTAGGCACTTTCAATAGAAAAGGAACTCAATAATAGCAACACATAATTGTACTATACAATACTCAATACACACAATTAGGAGGACACCAATTTCACATGATCAAAAGACTCAAAACTCAAGCAGAAGATAAAAACTACTTCTACCACTCACCATGCAATAAGATTCACATTTTTCATCTCATATTGGAGGAACTCCTTCTCCACACATTAACACGCTCGTACACATCATTTCTAAACACATGATAACCTTTTTTCATGAAAGAAAATTTTTGTCCCATATTAGAAAAATCATTATAGTGATGTATTATAACCCTCACGTTGAAACAGGCTCAATATTCAATAATTCAACTCTGAAGAAATTTATGATTAAAGAATGACAATATGAGAGACAAGACCATATAAACTCATTTTTTAACATAAACATAACTTTATTAAATGCAAAGTTCAAAGAGTTCAATGAAATTTATTTTCAACAAGACTCCTAAACACCATGAAACATGCAACATGCTACTATGACTTTATATCTCTCAAGGTTGAATTGAATAGAACACAGGAGACAGAAATTCACAACTCGACTAATCACCATACTCCCCCAATTAGAAGGAATGCGTAGCAACTAAAGAGACGAATCTATAACTTACCGGCATCTTTATCCGGATCATTAGGAATAAGTTGCTTGGCCTTTGTTCCTCTAGCCACATTGGTAGGACAATCCCTCACCTTATTGCCATCGTTACCACAACCAAAGAAACTATCGGTACTGACTATACTCTTGCCAACGTGCTTCCTTCCACAAGTATAACAATTAGTCTTAACACCTCGTGAACTCTCAAGCGTAACCTTATGAAAACTAGTTCCATCTTGATTTTGGTGCCTATTCTTAAACATAGGTTGGTTTTGGTCATTAGATTTACTTGAAATTCCTTGTACTTTACTAAGCTTGGACTCTTAAACACCCATATTACCTTGCTTCAGGTTAATGAACTTCTCAATCTTCACCTCCTTTCTCTCACAGGGAAAGTACTTTCCTAAGATAACTTTGATAAGCCCTTCCCACTATATAGGACTCGACTCAACTGGTCTATTATCATTGGGTGCACCACATTTGGCTAACATCCCTCAATTGATACGAAGCAAACTTTTAACTCTCCCTAGAAGTCACCCCTATAAAACTCAATACCTTGTACACGCCATCTAGAAACTCTTGTGGATCCTCTCCCACCTTTGATCCAAGAAAGATATGAGGATTATTCCTCACAAAGTCCCCCAATGTAGAGGTCCTGGTAATTTATATAGCATTAACCCTAGGCTCAATACCTGTATTCACATGGATTATTATGACTAAGTCTAGTTAAAAGAGAGCCTCTCTAATATCCCCATTAGTCATGTGCGGTGAAACTACCGGAACATCATTACTTTCACTTCCAATAGGGACTTCAACTTGTGGAGGAACATCCTCATTCATCGCTTACTCTTCCAATCTCTTACAACCATTCTTTTTTTAGTCACCTCCTACAGACACAAGATAAGAGATCAGGAATAGCATCTTATAACCTCAAGTCTATTGGCATACAAGAGTGATAAAGAAATTGAAACTCAATCGTCCGATAGCCTCTCACTCATAGATGTGTCGCCACTCACACTGATGACCAAGACTCTACTAGACGTGACTTTAATAAGACTTTTGATTCATAAGACTACTCAAAATTTGTCTCTAATACAAAGTTTTACATGACCCAAAAGTTCACATCAGAAGAAAAGTCACACTCAAATTGTAACACGCCGTGGTTGACCTCTTGGAGGTCTTGTACAAGCTCTTTGACATTATTCATTGCATACATGTATGAGAACTACTTCAAAATTAAAACTTTTCACACAAAATAGTAATACCTCAACTATATATTTTAACAGAAAATCATAAGGAAAGGGAGTCTCAAAGTCACCATCATAGACTTACGAATATCATTGGACACGGCCCATACATCAGAATATAGAAAAATGTAAGTCTATTACAATAATCAACGAAAAATAAATATAGTTATTTCTTAGAATTTATGAAGGAGATACCCCAACTTTGCTTGAATGAATGTTACTATCCAAGCTTTACTTCAAAGGACTCCTCTAAAATGCAACCTACACAATTATAGAGATAAGACAAAATATACAGAGTTAGTACATTAGAATGCATTAAGTATGGTTACATTCAATTAAAACCATACAAAAAGGACATTTGTATAAAACATGCTCTTTTTGACTAAAACTTCATAATACAAGTATAAGAGACCGCATTAAGTAACATAAAAACATATATAAGTCACATTAGACAATATAAAATTAAGATCACTTAAAAAAACAGAAACACCAGACTCTCCTACCAAAGGTTATTCTAAGTCTCACTCTAGTCAGTTATGAAGTGACCGCCCATACAATCCCTTCACACACTCCAAATTGATCGTTTAGACTACCTTATATAAGAGTATTCCCATTTCATCAATTTACCCCCTACCTAAAATTACTGTAAGAATCACCTAAGTAATACATGAAGAGACCACCCATACACCCTCTCCAAGCCTACCTAAGCAATCATTAAAGTTACACTAGATAAGTCCCTTTTCATTAATATACCATTAACATAAGTCATTTTGTTCATTAATTTATTTAAGAGGCATTCACTAATTAAGGAATTTCACATAATGGTCTTGGAGAAGTGTAACGACCTGTTTAGTTGTTTTGAGCAGTAGATTTTATTTCTGGAAAATTTGCTGAGGCAACGGACCCCACGACGGACCGTCACAGGCACGACGGACCGTCGCAGGGTCTCGTTTCAATATACTTAGGAATTCTGAAATTGGGTACTGAAAATCGACTCTCTGAACTTCGTAACGAACTTGCAGGACGGACCGTCACAGGGGTGACGGACCGTCACAGTCCACTTGAGTTCTAAGAGGCTGCGACGACCTGCGTGACGGACCGTCGCAGGCACGACGGGCCGTCACAGGTTGCGCGAATCCCAGGCAGATTCAGATTTCTTTACACGTTTTAAGGGACGTTTTGGACTATTCTTTCCTTAATTATAGATTTTGTGGGTTCATATTAATAACTCAAAGTCTTGAGGGATAAAAGAGGTAACTTTGGGTTAATTAGTGGGGTATTATTGCCATCTTTTACACTTAATTATATGTTAATTAGGGTAAAAGAAAGAGGGTTTGAATAAGAAAAAGAGAAAGAACAAGAGAGAGGAAAGAGAAACGAATTGAGGGAGATTGAACGAGAAGAAGAAAGCTTTGGGGAAAATTCTTGCTTGATCACTAGTCTTCGGTGGAGGTAGGTTATAGTTTTCATGATATTCGTAGTAGACTCTTAATAGCGCACGATATGTATTGGTAGTATTGTAAACCTGTCTATATGCTTAATTGTATGCTTGCATGAATATGATTATGTGATTTTGATAAAACAAGCATGATGAAAACCATTGAATCCCAAATCTTGAAAGAAACTTTAATCTACGTCATTAATGATGATGCCTTGGTATAAAGAAGGCTTGATGAATTAAAGTAATGGGATTGATGATGCCTTGGTATAGAGAAGGCTTGATGAACGAATAGAATGAGGTTAGTGGATCGGAGTGTCACGTTCCGACACATAGTATTAGTGGATCGGAGTGTCACGTTCCGACACATAGTATTAGTGGGACGGGTGTCACGAACCGATACGTAGAATTAGGGGATCGGAGTGTCACGTACCGACACATATAGGGGATCGGAGTGTCACGTTCCGACACATATAGGGGATCGGAGTGTCACGTACCGACACATATAGGGGATCGGGTGTCACGAACCAACACGTAGAATTAGGGGATCGGAGTGTCACGTATCGACACATAGTGGTAGGGGATCGCAGTGTCACGTACCGACACAAGAGGAAGAAAGATAATGAATCTTGAAAGATGCTAAATATGCTCAATCTAATAAACTTAATTCCCAAAAGAGTATGGTATTGAGGCTTGAGCCCTCATGGATGAACTTGATGGTACTTGTTGATGATTATGGTACTTGTTGTTGCTACATGTTGAGTTTATAGTTGATTTATAATATTACTGGATATATTATCTTCTATTATGAGTTGGCCGATGATATCTACTCAGTACTTGTGGTTGTACTGACCCCCTACTTTCATGTTTTCTTCTTTGTTATTTGTGTAATGCAGCAAACGTTCCGTCAACTTCAACTCAACAGTAATTCGAGCCAGTCTTCGTCATACCGGATCTCAGGGTGAGCTAACGTCTCTAGCTTGGACTGGATCTTCTTTTTCAAGTCTTGATGCCTTGACTTCCGGCATGGACTAGCTTCTTATGTATTTTTAGCTCTTAGACATTCTTAGATAGTAATTTGATCATAGATGTTCTTGTGATTATGACTTCCATATTTTGGGGATAATAATAATAGTTTGAATTGTTTTTATTAATGAGTTTAAGTCTTCCGCATTTCTTTTGATGATATTGTATTAAAATGTTAAAGGATTAGATTGGTTGGTTCGCTCACATAGGAGGGTAATTGTGGGTGCCAGTCGCGTCCCCGATTTGGGTCGTGACAAACTTGGTATCAGAGCATTAGGTTCATTGGTCTCATCACACAAGAACGAGTCTAGTACAGTCTTAAGGAACGGTAGGGGGACGCCTTTACTTTTCCTTGAGAGGCTATAAGACTTTAGGAAAATTCCATTCTTTCATTCTTTTTTTCGTGCTACTACTTGAGTCCAATTGGTATCTAGGTGATACAAATTGGTATCTGACCATCTTCACTCTATTTCGCAGATGGTTAGAACTAGAGCAACGACCGCACCAGCAGCAACAACGGCAAGACAAGAAACATCTGAGCCAGCCACTGGGGCTGTGGCTCGAGGAAGAACAGTGGCAAGAGGCCGTGGTAGAGGCCGTGGGAGGACGTCCTCTAGAGGAAGAGGACGAGCACCTAGTCCATCTGATGCTAGGGCGGTGACTCCTCCACCGACTGAGGAGGTAGTAAGAGAGGGTGAGGAAGGGGAAACTGAACAAGAGCAGAATGAGGAATTGCCACCCCAACCTACCCCAGAGATGATCAATCAGGTTCTTGCTTACCTTAGCGGGTTATCTGATCACGGTCAGGCACCTCCAGTGGTTTCTGCACCAACACCTCCGGTTTTAGAGGTACGACATGCGGCTACTATGGCTCCCCGCATGGATGCCTCATTGGAGATAGGCACATTTCCACGTCTGACTACTGGACCGATAATGACAAACGATCAGCACGAAGTTTTCAGTAAGTTCTTGAAATTGAAACCTCCAGTCTTCAAGGGTGCAAAATCTGAAGATGCTTATGATTTTCTGGTTGATTGTCATGAGCTACTACACAGGATGGGGATAGTAGAACGGTTTGGCGTTGAGTTCGTAAGCTATCAGTTTCAAGGGAACGCCAAAATGTGGTGGCGATCACATGTCGAGTGTCTACCGACAGAGGCCACACCTATAACTTTGGCATCCTTCTCTACCCTGTTTATGGAGAAGTATATCCCAAGGACTTTGAGAGATAGAAAAAAGGATGAGTTCTTGAACCTCGAGCAAGGTAGGATGACGGTTAACGCATATGAGGCTAAGTTTCGTGCTTTATCAAGGTATGCCACCCAACTTTGTTTTAGTCCACAAGAGCGGATTCGCCGTTTTGTGAAGGGGTTGAGGTCAGAATTGCGGATTTCAGCCTTACAGGTAGCGGCTACGGCAACATCCTTCCAAGAGGTGGTAGACTTTGTGATAGAAGTGGAAGGAGTGAAGCCAGATGACTTCACCACGACATCGACATCCAAAAGGTTTCGAAGGGGAGGTGAGTTTAATGGTTCTTACTCTAGAGGACAGAGCTCCGGAGGTTACTCAAGTCGACCAATTCAGTCTTCACTACAGACTGTAGTTGGGGGTCCACCTCAGAACGGTCAACACTACTCCGAAAGACCTATGCCTGACTCCAGAGAGTGTTATGGATGTGGGGAGATTGGACATGTAAGGAGGAATTGTCCAAAACAGAGTTACAGACCCCCAATAGCTAGAGGTAGAGGTGGTCATGGTAGAGGCCGCTTTTCTGGAGGACGTGGTGGTCGAGGTAATGGTGGTCACCACAATGGCAGAGGAGATGGGAAAATTGGAGCCACTACGACACAACATGGTAGGGGCAACGGACAGACTGGTGATAGGGCCCATTGTTACGCTTTCCCTGGGAGATCTGAAGCGGAGGCGTCTGATGCTTTTATCACAGGTAATCTTTTGGTTTGTGATTGCATGGAATCTGTATTATTTGACCCTGGCTCCACGTTTTCATATGTATCTTCATCATTTGCTAATGGTCTAAATTTACATTGTGAATTACTTGACACGCCTGTTTCTTTCTACTCCGGTGGGTGAGTCTGTGGTAGTTGAAAAGGTATATAGGTCTTGTTTGGTGAACTTTGTGGGGAGCAACACTTATGTAGATTTGGTTATCTTAGAAATGGTTGATTTTGATGTAATTCTGGGTATGACTTGGCTTTCTCCGCAATTTGCAATCTTGGATTGTAATGCCAAAACTGTGACGTTAGCCAAGCCTAGGACAGATCCGTTAGTGTGGGAGAGCGACTACACTTCCAATCCGGTGCGTATCATATCCTTTCTTCGTGCTAAGAAAATGGTTAGTAAAGGGTGTTTAGCTTTCTTGGCACATCTCAAGGATGACACTACCCAAGTACCTTCGATTGAGTCGGTTTCGGTAGTCTGTGAGTTTTTGGATGTGTTCCCTGCAGATCTTCCTGGTATGCCACCAGATAGGGATATTGACTTCTGTATCGATCTTGAACCGGGTACTCGCCCCATTTCTATACCCCCGTATAGAATGGCTCCCGCCGAATTAAGAGAGTTAAAGGCTCAACTTCAAGAGTTGTTGAGCAAAGGCTTCATTAGACCAAGTGCATCTCCTTGGGGTGCTCCGGTTTTGTTTGTGAAGAAGAAGGATGGGAGTTTTCGGATGTGCATAGACTACCGGCAGTTGAACAAGGTAACTATTAAGACCAAGTATCCTCTTCCTCGCATTGATGACTTATTCGATCAACTACAAGGTGCTTGTGTCTTCTCGAAGATCGACTTGAGATTCGGTTATCATCAATTGAAAATACGGGCAACGGATGTGCCAAAGACCGCTTTTCGGACTAGGTATGGGCATTATTAATTTGTAGTGATGTCCTTTTGTCTTACAAATGCCCCCGCTGCTTTCATGAGCTTGATGAATGGGATTTTTAAGCCATATTTGGACCTCTTTGTGATCATATTTATAGATGATATACTGGTATATTCTAAAAGTAAGAAGGAACATGAGGAGCATTTGAGGATTGTGTTGGAAATGTTGAGGGAGAAAAAGCTTTATGCCAAGTTCTCTAAGTGTGAGTTTTGGCTAGATGCAGTGTCCTTCTTGGGGAATGTAGTTTCTAAGGATGGAGTGATGGTGGATCCTTCTAAGATTGAGACATTGAAGAATTGGGTAAGACCCACTAATGTGTCAGAAATACGGAGTTTTGTTGGGTTAGCTAGCTACTACCGCCGATTTGTCAAGGGATTCTCTTCTATTGCTTCCCAACTGACGAACTTGACTAAGCAAAATGTTCCATTTGTATGGTCGGATGAGTGTGAGGAAAGCTTTCAGAAACTCAAGACTTTGTTGACTACCGCACCTATCCTCACCTTGCCGGTAGAGGTTAAGAACTTTATTGTTTATTGTGATGCATCCTATTCTGGGTTGGGTGCAGTGTTAATGCAAGAGAAGAATGTGATTTCTTACGCTTCAAGACAATTAAAAGTGCATGAACGTAACTATCCAACTCATGACTTGGAATTGGCCGCGGTAGTGTTTGCACTAAAGCAATGGAGGCATTATTTATATGGGGTTAAGTGTGAAATCTATACGGATCATCGTAGTCTACAATATGTCTTTACTCAGAAAGATTTGAACTTGAGACAAAGGAGATGGATGGAACTACTGAAGGACTACGACATCACTATTTTGTATCATCCGGGGAAGGCGAATGTTGTGGCAGATGCCTTGAGTAGAAAGGCGGGAAGCATGGGAAGTCTAGCTCATTTGCAAGCTTCTAGACGCCCATTGGCTAGAGAAGTGCAGATTTTTGCTAATGACCTTATGAGGTTAGAAATAAATGAGAAGGGAGGATTGATAGCTTGTGTAGAGGCGAGATCTTCTTTTCTTGACAAGATCAAGGGAAAGCAGTTTGATGATGAGAAGTTAATCCGGATTCGAGATAAAGTGTTGCAAGGAGAGGCTAAAGAAGCAACAATCGATGAGGAAGGTGTTTTGAGGATTAAGGGAAGGGTATGTGTACCCCACATCGATGATTTGATCACCACTATTCTTACAGAGGCTCATAGTTCCGGATATTCTATACATCCTGGTGCAACCAAGATGTATCGTGACCTAAAACAAAACTTCTGGTGGAGTAGAATGAAGCGAGATATTGTTGAGTTTGTTGCTAAATGTCCAAATTGTCAACAAGTAAAGTATGAACACCAGAGGCCCGGAGGAACACTTCAGAGAATGCCCATTCCCGAATGGAAGTGGGAGAGAATTGGAATGGATTTTGTGGTTGGTCTTCCAAAGACAATGGGTAAGTATGACTCCATTTGGGTGATTGTTGATAGGTTAACTAAGTCTGCTCATTTCATCCCGGTCAAGGTGACTTACAATGCAGAGAAGTTAGCAAAAATCTACATCTCAGAAATTGTTCGACTGCATGGAGTTCCACTCTCCATTATATCAGATAGAGGTACGCAGTTTACTTCTAAGTTTTGGAAAACATTCCATGCTTAATTGGGTACTAGGTTAGACCTTAGTACTGCGTTCCACCCTCAGACTGATGGTCAGTCTGAGCGAACGATTCAAGTGTTGGAGGATATGCTTCGTGCATGCGTGATAGAATTTGGTGGCCATTGGGATAGCTTCTTACCTTTGGCAGAGTTTTCATACAATAATAGCTATCACTCCAGTATTGATATGGCCCCATTTGAAGCATTGTATGGGAGGAGGTGTAGATCTCCCATTGGGTGGTTTGATGCATTTGAGGTTAGACCTTGGGGTACTGACCTCTTGAGGGATTCGTTAGATAAGGTGAAGGGCATTCAAGAAAAGCTTCTAGCGGCGCAAAGTAGACAAAAGGAGTATGCAGACCGAAAGGTTAGAAACTTGGAGTTCATGGAGGGTGAACAAGTCTTGTTGAAGGTTTCACCCATGAAACGGGTGATGCGGTTTGGCAAAAGAGGTAACCTAAGTCCAAGGTATATTGGACCATTTGAGGTACTAAAGCGAGTAGGGGAGGTGGCTTATGAATTAGCCTTACCTCCAGGGCTGTCCGGAGTGCATCCGGTGTTTCATGTGTCCATGTTGAAAAGATACCATGGAGATGGAAACTACATTATCCGTTGGGATTCAGTTTTGCCTTATGAGAATTTGACTTATGAGGAGGAACCGGTTGCTATATTAGATAGAGAGGTTCGCAAGTTGAGGTCGAGAGAGATTGCATCCATCAAAGTTCAATGGAAGAATCGACCGGTTGAGGAGGCTACTTGGGAGAAGGAGGCAGATATGCAAGAAAAATACCCACATCTGTTTACAGATTCAGGTACTCCTTTTCGCCATTGTTTTTCTTCTTTTGATCGTTCGGGGACGAACGATGGGTAAATAGGTATCTATTGTAACGACCTGTTTAGTTGTTTTGAGCAGCAGATTTTATTTCTGGAAAATTTCCTGAGGCAACGGACCCCACGACGGACCGTCATAGGCACGACGGACCGTCGCAGGGTCTCGTTTCAATATACTTAGGAATTCTGAAATTGGGTACTGACAATCGACTCTCTGAACTTCGTAACGAACTTGCAGGACGGACCGTCACAGGGGTGACGGACCGTCACAGTCCACTTGAGTTCTAAGAGGCTGCGACGACCTGCGTGACGGACCGTCGCAGGCACGACGGGCCGTCACAGGTTGCGCGAATCCCAGGCAGATTCGGATTTCTTTACACGTTTTAAGGGACGTTTTGGACTATTCTTTCCTTAATTATAGATTTTGTGGGTTCATATTAATAACTCAAAGTCTTGAGGGATAAAAGAGGTAACTTTGGGTTAATTAGTGGGGTATTATTGCCATCTTTTACACTTAATTATATGTTAATTAGGGTAAAAGAAAGAGGGTTTGAATAAGAAAAAGAGAAAGAACAAGAGAGAGGAAAGAGAAACGAATTGAGGGAGATTGAACGAGAAGAAGAAAGCTTTGGGGAAAATTCTTACTTGATCACTAGTCTTCGGTGGAGGTAGGTTATGGTTTTCATGCTATTCGTAGTAGACTCTTAATAGCGCATGATATGTATTGGTAGTATTGTAAACCTGTCTATATGCTTAATTGTATGCTTGCATGAATATGATTATGTGATTTTGATAAAACAAGTATGATGAAAACCATTGAATCCCAAATCTTGAATGAAACTTTAATCTACGTTATTAATGATGATGCCTTGGTATAAAGAAGGCTTGATGAATTAAAGTAATGGGATTGATGATGCCTTGGTATAGACAAGGCTTGATGAACGGATAGAATGAGGTTAGTGGATCGGAGTGTCACGTTCCGACACATAGTATTAGTGGATCAGAGTGTCACGTTCCGACACATAGTATTAGTGGGACGGGTGTCACGAACCGACACGTAGAATTAGGGGATCGGAGTGTCACGTACCGACACATATAGGGGATCGGAGTGTCATGTTCCGACACATGTAGGGGATCGGAGTGTCACGTACCAACACATATAGGGGATCGGGTGTCCCGAACCGACATGTAGAATTAGGGGATCGGAGTGTCACGTATCGACACATAGTGGTAGGGGATCGGAGTGTCACGTACCGACACAAGAGGAAGAAAGATAATGAATCTTGAAAGATGCTAAATATGCTCAATCTAATAAACTTAATTCCCAAAAGAGTATGGTATTGAGGCTTGAGCCCTCATGGATGAACTTGATGGTACTTGTTGATGATTATGGTACTTGTTGTTGCTACATGTTGAGTTTATAGTTGATTTATAATATTACTGGATATATATTATCTTCTATTTTGAGTTGGCCGATAATATCTACTCAGTACTTGTGGTTGTACTGACCCCCTACTTTCATGTTTTCTTCTTTGTTATTTGTGTAATGCAGCAAACGTTCCGTCAACTTCAACTCAACAGTAATTCGAGCCAGTCTTCGTCATACCGGATCTCAGGTTGAGCTAACGTCTCTAGCTTGGACTGGATCTTCTTTTTCAAGTCTTGATGCCTTGACTTCCGGCATGGACTAGCTTCTTATGTATTTTTAGCTCTTAGACATTCTTAGATAGTAATTTGATCATAGATGTTCTTGTGATGATGACTTCCAGATTTTGGGGATAATAATAATAGTTTGAATTGTTTTTATTAATGAGTTTAAGTCTTCCGCATTTCTTTTTATGATATTGTATTAAAATGTTAATGGATTAGATTGGTTGGTTTGCTCACATAGGAGGGTAAATGTGGGTGCCAGTCGCGTCCCCGATTTGGGTCGTGACAAGAAGACCCAGGGAACCTACACACTAGCATCTTCAAAGCCTACTCGTGCAATGTCTATGTATCGTCCCATTCCACTACCTAAACTTCGTACAATTTATGAAACACTAGATTGTATCCACATGATAGGAATAGGAAATAACATATATGGACCATAATACCTAGGAATTATATTCGGAGTAAACCCTATTCTAATACAGGGTGTTCTACTTGCCAAGGATAGAACTATGACACATCCCATGTAGTTGTAACCCTTCGAAAATCCAAGATGTGTTCTAGAGCCTAATATAAGTTTCATAAGATTTATACACTTTTTTAAGGTCCATTTTATTAATATAAGTCATCTTGGAAGTCTATAAATTAAAATGTCCAAGATAGTCTATGACATCCGGAAACTAGTTCAATCAGGTACTAGCGTGCCTTAGCATATTTGACTAACTTTTAGGGATCGAACACTCATGAAAATTTGTGGAAGGGTGTCACAAATGTGCTTAATATGATTTATGGTCAAATTTATGGGTAATACTTCCAAGAAGAACTAAGGGCCCTTGCATTTTGGGGTAAAGACTGTCTGGGCAGTGTTCATCTATTAAGGAAAACGACGGAGCGTATGTTGATCGATGGGGCGTCGACAACATCCACAACCAACACTTATCCAAATCATTGGAGCGACTCATTTTCACTGTCTCTGAAAAATACTATGGATTTTCAACACGGAGGGAGGGACAGGCCGTTGATGGACCAACAATCCGTCGATCGTGGTCTCGTCGATGGGGCCTGTAATTTTTACACATTTTTAATTAGTTCCAATTAAATAATTAAGGGTTTATGTCATTATTTAAGAATTTAGGAATTTCTAATTAAGTTAATTAACCCCTATATGAGACCTCAACCCCATACCCCCATATAAAGACCCCAACCCGATTAGATTAATCACAACTCTAAAAAACAAAACTCTCTTCCTTGTTACTTCTTTCTCTCTATAGTAAAGATTCCATTAAAGGACAATATAGTAGAGGGTATTAGGTATGAAATTAAAAAGTCCATAAATATTCATCAATTAACAAGATATGGGATCTAATTCACCTTGGAGAACGCTTTCCTTAAAGGGTTCGATCAAATTGATTACAAAAAATTTAGTTTTTTCGAGTGGACTTTCATCCAATACAAAATTGATGTTATGAGTTGATTTTTTTATGATTTATTTTATATATATTAAATAGATTGACATGTATTCTATCCTAATTATGATATATGTTGATGGTTTTGTCTAGTTTGTAGAAGATGACCCTTAACCCTTAACCCAGGGTTTTGATCATGATATGAATTAGGTTGTATTAGTTCAATTAACTTGCTTATTGGTTTAATTACTTAATAATGATGTTTTACACATATCATGAATAAATTAGCATAATTTTTAGTCTATCATGCTAGTTCTTGAGAAGATGATCTAGGTTATTATGTATGTTGTGAATTGACCTAAGTATCTCGTCTTAAGCTTTGATCTAGTATTGAGTTGTGATGTAGTAATTCCTCCATCCTTGTTATCATGTTGGTTATTGACTTATGATGATGTTTACATAAATTGGGTTGAATTAAGGGTTTTAGTAAGACCTTGATGATGAATTATGAAGGAGACTTGGTAAGTCTTATAATCCGTATGTTTTACTTCAACTATGAATAAATTCTGATTATTTCATGATGTTGTATTGGAGTATCTCTTGTATTAGGGTTTATATGATGGTATGATGTTAAATTGAAATTTACAGAATATGATTTGTGATGTGTTATGTTAAGATTAAAATGTTATAAGGATGGTGAGTGATTTACCAATGTGCCTTAACATAAAGTGATATGTAAATGTGCAAACCTCACCTATGTGAATTATAATGAAAGGATTACACTCATGCAATTATTATTGAGCTATGATGATGACGATAATGTTTATACAAGTTCTAGACCCTATGACCTACGCTAAGCTATGATAATTAAAATAGATATTAAAGACATTTCAAAAAGGGACTTAGCTTTGAACCGAGTGAACTTGACATTGAGAGGTGTTGAATTTAGATTCACCCTATCGTTCGGTATATAATGTTGACTTCCCTCTAAGGCATACACATCTATTAGATTCCCATGAATGGAGGCCCTAATTGCAAAACGGTATGTAGAGGGATTATACCTATTTCTTAATTCTTAACTATATTTCCCTCATAAGAATACTATCTGCTGGATCCACCTAGAAAGCTACGTTTATATTTTGTATTACTCTGTCCGGTAGACCACCTTCCTTCGGTGTAAGGTTTTTCAATACCAGATTCCACAGTTAGCTCTTGTAGTCTATGTTGGTTGAGATAAGTTTTACCTAAAATAAAATGCAGTAATGAAGTATAAGCTAGCTATGGTGACTTGAGAGGTTGACTTAGACTAGGTAGGGGTATGGTACTCTACCTCTGCCTTGCACTAGTTTTTCCTTGAACGGAACATTAGGAGGTTGTTACTATGTATGAATATGCTTATAATGATAGGTCATGTGTGTATGATGAACTTGCACATTGTTGATACTATATATTGATTGGTGTTACTTATGAATATGTGTTTGTCTACATTGTTAAAATATGATGGTGTGTACTCGTGAATGCTATGCTATGTGAAGTACGAAGCAGTCATGATTATTGTTGGGTTACTTGATTGAGTAAGGTTATGGGGCTTTTCCTGGTCATTTACTTGATAGGGTTGATGGGTAATTGTCTTGTTTTTGTAATGCTATAATGAACTCTTGTTCTTGTTAGTTTTTGTTATGAACTTATGGTAGAGTTACTTTAACTATACGTCTAATTACATGATATGCATTTTGACTTGACTAATTTGATATTTTTGTCTTGTGATGTAAATGCTTATTACTTCATGAATATACCTTAATTATTTTGTATGGCCTTATTGAATATGCATAAGTGCTTCCAAAGTAAATTCCATACTATAGTGAAATGTCACTTTTTCTTAGAATGTTTTCAAGGTATGTATGCCTATGGTCTCATACTTAGTACATGTGGTATACTAACCCCATTTCTTCCTTTTACCCAATATTTTAGGTTTCGGTCGTTGAAGTTCTTCGAAGACGACTTGACGAAGGCTTGGATCTCTTGTTCCAAGTAGGGTAGGTCCTCACTTTCCGCGTGTGATGCCACTATCTAGATAATGGATTTATTTTGAGTCAAAGACTATTATGTTCTATCACTTTTATTTAGTATGGAATATCGTATAGCCCGTGTGAGGGTTGCTACATTTTCCGAAAGCACTATGTGATTATGGGTCAAATATAAATCTCATGCCCCTCTCGATTTACAAGAAGTTTGGTTAAAATAACTAAAAGCGCATTGTAATGCAGCTACTGTTGGCTGATCGAACAGTAAAAAGGCCCATTGGTATACTCCATGATGTGCTAGTAAAAGTGCAATCGCCGGCCAATTTTGTGATTCTTGATTGTGAGGCCCATTTTAAGGTGCCTATTATTCTTGGGAGGCAATTATTTGCTACGGGTAGGGCCTTGTTGATATGGAAAAGGGGCAGATGAAATTCCAGTTGAACAATGAAAAAGGGACCTTCAACATTTGTAGGTCCATGAGGCACAATGGTGAGCTCCAATCAGTATAAGGTATATCCTACATACTTGAAGAGTCATTTAAGGTACAAATTGAAGAGTATCTGGGTGTAGAAGCATGACCGGCAGTGATCATGAATTTTGATAGTGATGGCATTGATGAGTACGAGTCATTGGTCGCGACACTTGATCGAGGTAATGTTCAATTTAAACAAAAGAACATTTAATTTAGATAATAAATATCGTGAATATCCACCAGCGAAACCGTTTATTGAGGAGGTTCCAGAATTAGAACTTAAGCCTCTACCACTTCATCTGAGGTATGTATTCTTTGGAAAAGATATACTTTGCCTTTTAATATTGCATCAGATTTTAATGTGCATCAAGTTGAGAGTTTGGTGAAAGTGTTAAAAAGGTTCAAAAGAGCTATTGGGTGTTATATTATGGATATTATAGGAATCCCTCTAGATATTTGTTCTCATAAAATCAATCTAAGCCCGATCATAAGCCAAGTATTGAGCATCAGAGACGTCTAAATCCACCAATGCAAGAGGTAGTGATGAAGGAAATTATTAAGTGGTTGGATGCCGGAGTTATATATCCAATCCTTGATAGTAGTTAAGTATGCCATGTTCAATGTGTACCTACTAAAGGGGGAATGATTGTGGTCCCTAATTAGAAGAATGATCTTGTTCCAATGAGACCGGTGAGTGGTTGTAAGGTGTGTATGGATTACCATAAATTGAATGCATGGACCAAAAAATCATTTTCTTATGCCCTTCATGGATCAGATATTGGATAGACTTGCCGGAAAGGGGTGGTACTATTTTCTTGATGGTTATCAGGGGTATAATCAGATTTCTATTGCACAAAAAGATCAAGAGAGAACCACCTTTACTTGTCCATATGGGACCTTTGAGTTCAAGAGAATTCCATTTGGGTTATGCAATGCACCCACCAAATTTCAGAGATATATTATGTTGATATTATCCCATATGGTCGAGGACACTATTGAGGTGTTTATGGATGATTTTTCTATGGTTTGTCACACCTTTGGGTGGTGTTTGAGTCATTTGTCTGGCGTTCTTAAGCGGTGTGAAGACTGCAATATAATACTAAATTGGGAAAAATGTCCCTTCATGGTGAAAGAGGGTATTGTATTGGGTCATTGCATTTCAGAGAAGGGTATAGAGGTTGATCAATATAAAGTCAAGGTAATAGACAGACTTCCCCCACATATCTCTATCAAAGGTGTGAGAAGATTTCTTGGGCATGGTGGTTTTTACCAAAGGTTCATCAAGGATTTTTCAAAAATTGCACATCCTTTGTGCAAGTTGCTTGAGAAAGAGTGTAAATTTTATTTTGATGAATCCTGTCTTAAGACATTTGGTGAGTTGAAAGAAAAGTTGTTGTCTGCACCTATCAATTTTCGCTAGATTGGAGCAAGCCATTTGAGGCAATGTGTAATGCTAGTGGGGTTGCTCTTTGTGTGGTATTGGGGCAAAGAAAGGAAAAAATCCTTCACCCTATTTACTATGGTGGTAAATCAATAAATGAATCCCAAAAGAACTACACCCTGACTGAGTAGGAGCTCATTGCAGTAGTCTTTGGTTTTAGAAATTTCACTCCTATTTAATTCGCACTAGGGTTAAAGTGCATACTGATCATCCTGCTTTGATATATTCGTTAGCAAAGAAGGATGCAAAATCGATGTTGATTCGTTGGGTATTAGTATTGCAAGAATTTGACTTTGAGGAGATTGATAGAAAATGGACCTAAAATCAAGTTTCTTGACCCGTTTAGAAGATGAAGAAATGAGAGAATTGAGGGATAAAGCTGAAATTGATGATACTTTCCCTGATTCAGATCCAAACATGGAGGTGGGAGGCTATTAATTTGGACTTTGTGGTTGGTATGCCCGATACCAAGAAACTACATGATTTTGGTTGGGTCATTATTGACAGTATGACTAATTTTGCTCACATCATTCCTTTGAAGTCTACTTACAGGGCCGAAGATTATGCAAAGTTATATATTGATGAGATAGTGGGGTGTCATGGGATCCCTTTATCTATCATTTCGGATAGGGGAGCTGAGTTCACTTCTAAGTTTTGGAGATCTTTCAAAAAGAGCTTAGGTACACAGGTAAAACTCAGTACTGCCTTTCATCCTCAAACAGATGGACAAGTAGGGAGTACCATTTAGACCCTTGAAGACATGCTAAGAGATTGTGTTATTGATTTCAAGGGTAGTTGGTACGATCACTTGCCACTGATAGAGTTCTCTTATTTTAATAGATACCATTTAAGTATTGGGATGGAACCTTTTAAAGCAATATTCTAGTAGACGTAGGTCCCCAATTGGGTGGTTTGAGGTAGGAGTGTCGTCTATCCTTGGACATGAGATCATACATGAGGCTATGAAAAAGGTGAGAATGATCAGGGATAGATTAGCTACTGCTTACAGTCGTTAGAAATCCTATGATGATAATAGAAAGAAGGCTTTTAAATTCGTGGTAGGTGATCAAGTGTCCCTTAAGATATCACCCATAAAAGGGGTGATGATGTTTGATAAGAAAGGGAAGTTGAGTCCGAGGTATATAGGTCCTTATGAGGTCTTACAACGAGTAGGGAATGTTGCCTACGTAATGGAGTTGCCAAAAGAATTGGCTTGTGTTCATCAAGTGTTTAATTTTTCAATTCTTAAAAATTTTTGCGGCAATAAAAAATCCATCCTGCCTGTTGAAGGAGTAGGAGTTAATGAGAACCTTCCTTATGAAGAGGTTCAAGGTGAATTCGTTATATCGCCAAGTGAAGCAGCTGAGGAACATGGAGGTTGCCACCGTAAAGGTGTTATGGAGGAACCACCTTGTTGAGGGAGCAATATGGGAGGCAGAGGCGACATGAGATCCCGTTACTCTCACTTGTTAAGTTCTTCAAGTTAGATATACTCTTCCTTAGTCTCATTTTATATGAAGCTCCAAAATTTTAGTTCATTACTCGGTTTTGGTGTTTTATGTCCATAACTCTCTATTTTATACTTGCCCTATATGAGTTAATATGAGGTCATGCTTGCATTCATGTTGCTCTTTGTGTATAGCATTGACATAATTTTAGTGTTGCATGAGTTTTGATGTGCGTTGAGTTAAAGTTAGATTGAGAAGGAAAGTTCCTCGATATCATATATGTAGATTCAGATAAGCTTTGAGTGATGTGTATCATCTAGAGTAAGTTGTAAATCAGATATTTACAAAGAGTAAAGTTTAAAGTATGTTGATGTGGTCTTACAAAATACCCTCTTCGATTTAATATAATGTGTAGTGTCATTCAGAGACGAATGTTCCTAAGGGCGGATAACGTAACATTCCAGAAAATGTACTTGTCTAGTGATGAGTCCATTAGGTTTTAATAATATGTATTGGGGTACATACGCATTCCAATACCCAATATTGAGTAAAATTGGGCATGTTAGAGAATATTGGCTTAAGAGTGTTAGATAATTTTATGTATGAACAAGTAACTTAAGATATACTTTCATATTCAAATGCTCCAATCCAAGGTTGTTTGGGAAATTTACCTGCAATAAATACCCTAAACTAAATTTTTTGATTTCATAGCTTACACAAATTATGTATGAGACATCCAAGTGTGAATCCTAGGTACCATAGCACATGATCATTTAAAATATTGAGTGCTCAATGACATAGTGAGGGACAAGAAGTTGACATGAAGTGAACAATAAGTGTGCAGCAACACATGTGCTAACTGCCAAGAGACCAAGAGCCAAGCCCAACCGAATTCAGTTAGAGCGGTTAGGGGGCAAGCGCGCATACGGGTCAAGCCACGTGGGAACTAGATTCCTAACCAATCCTAGGATCTAACTAACTTACCTAAATAGATAACTTACCTAGGACTAACGAAAATAAACTAACTTGTGTACCCGAAATCGTAAGACCTAACTGGGTGACACTAGCCGAGTAACTAACTAAAGAAACATCTTAGTACCTAACCTAGGATGGTCCAACGAGGTAGGTTATGGTTCTAGTGACTTATGGCTACTTTAGTAATTACCCAAGTTCACTTAATTATTCAAATTACCAACTTAATTATTTAATTATAAATCATGGTTATACCCGAGCCCCTAGAAAATTTTCAAGGTTTTGGCTAACTCAAATGCCCTCATATTTGTAGTAAATTTATAAGAGGCGTTTTTGTAATTAGTTAATTGATTAATTTAACTAATTTAATTATCCTATGTTGAATTAGCCAATATTCATCTCATTAGTTCTCCCTATTTCGATTCTAGTAGTGTGTATAATGCAAAACTCGAGCATGTTGTTGGTATGTGCTTCTAACTGATCATTATGTATAGGTTTCTATGATTTCATAATGTCGAATTAGACCTATAGGTAAGATACGTATGATTAATTCCTAATTGTGTTTGAGAAGATGAAAATTTTATAAGTCGTTTATGAAATTCAGTTTACTGTTGAAAGGAATGAAGGTTTTGTTTACTGTTTGTGTTTTAGTAGTAGATATTTTTGTAAGTGTTTGGAATGCAATGTTTCCAAGAAGAAATAAGAATGAGAATCAAAGCTAGTTAATGAATCTTCAATGCCAGATAAACTTTATAGCTTTGCCAAACAAAGCACTTAATTTTTCTAATGATCTAATCAAAGCAAATTTTAAAAGTTGGCTTTCTTAAAATTATGATATTACTATAGTATATACATGAATTTAATTGACTTGACTAGTAATAATATAATGACAAGTTACTTAGTGGAAGTTTGGTCTATGCCACTATATTGTCTAACAATATTATTTTCAAAAAAAATGATATGTAGCTGGCCAATGACTAAGCCATACCAATCTTATATGGCCAATGTAAATTAAGATTTTTCTTGTAAGGACAAATACATGTTAAATATTATCTTGAAATGTTATAACCCAATGAAATCATAGGGTATGACAATGATTGGGACAAGTCCCAACATGCCCTATCTAAATGAACTTGTGAACATAGTAGAAATTGAATAAGTCCTTATAAATTTAATAAAGAAGGTTACAAGACTAATAAATAATGTGGCACAAGATAAGGTGAGCAATGAAATAACATAAAAACTTATGAGTCATAAAATTAACATAGAATGTGGTGTTATACTCATATAAGAGGGTGTTAGAAATTGTGAGACAATTCTCATATACACCATAATGATAATGTAAGATTAAGTTAACATTCATCAAGTATAGAAAGGGATGACAAGTCATCCATTGAGATAAGTGTACCTCATACTAGAAGCAAGCTTACATAATGTATGAGTCAACTCTAAATGTTGTAAAGTATAAGGAAATAATTTAAGCACTGATAGACTAGTAATGAGATTGTGCAAGCACATGTATGCCTCAACAATGAGACTACAAACAAGGTGAATAAGGGTCTCCAAATTATCCTAGTCTTTGAACTATGTCGCCAGCATAGGTTACTATCTAGCTGATCCACCTAAGAAAGCAAGGAACTATTAGGTTTAACTTTGGCCAGTGAACCACCTCTTTTTACTGTGGGGAAGACACTAGATTTATTGTTAGCTGACATTATGTATGTCGGTTAAATGCTACATTTTCTTTAAGAAACGAAGAATGAATGTAATAAATAAAGAAAAAACTAGGAAGATGAGGGGTGTTCGGGTAGGATGACCAAATAGTGAAGTTAGAATAAGTAATGATGTAAGTCATTCTTACTCATTGCAAAGAACGATACCAATGAAAGTTATAAAAGAATATCCTATGTCATCCTAGCATGTTCAATGTAAACATGAGATCAAAGAAGAAAAAATGTAAGTTCAAACTTAACCAAATAAGAAAAAAAATAAGTACATGAAATCATCATTGTTTGATAAGAATGAAGTTTTAAAAGTTATTGGTGTATGCCAATAAAGGGAGAAAATGATTAAATAATGGGCATAACAATTAAATATATGTCCCAGCATCTTTATAATATGAAAATGATCAAATAATGGGAATAGCCAATAAATATTGGCTTATAATGACTTCATGCCAATTTAACAATATTGAAAAGACTAACTTGTAAGTAGGGTAGTCAAATCATTTCCTAGTCTTTTGGATTACTTACATGATTCATTGTATGAATGGGCCTACAATGAATCATTTCACTCATAAGTAAAACATATTATCAAAGGATATTATTGAAGTACACAACAAAAAGAAGAAATACTGAACAACAAACTAAGTCTAGGAGAGTAGCTCTCGGCCTAAGAGGGAGCAAAAATATTAATTTTTGCTCGAATTTTTCTAAAATTATATTCATTATTCCAAGGTCTTATGTTCATATATATAATAAGTTGTGTTCTTGAAATGCATGAAAATATGTTATATTGATTGCATAATTCATCAATAACGAAATAGAAAAGTAAAGTGACTTCGCTTTCCAAAAATTGCTTGTTGGTATATGAGGAGCTTTCCTTGATCATGCATTGTCCTTATGTGGTTATGTGCATACACCCATACTTAATAAAAGTCTGTATAACCCATATACAATTACAAATTTTATAGGTGCATGTCGTTGATGAGTTTGAGGATGCCTATTCTTAAATTTCTAGCTTTAGTAGTTTAGACATAGCTATTGGATATTGTCCCTAGCGTTTCCTTTCAAACATTTGTTCAAGATTTTCTATTAAGGCCGGTTTGGCAACTAATAATGATATTATGATTTCTTCATTACGATTTTTCAATATGTTAATAGATGGTTGTTTAGTTTGAGGTATTAGTATATCACTCTTATGTAGAAATTATATGAAGTCTAACTACACTTCAGCAAAATTAAATAGTTTAAATTTTCCGCTAAATTTAGTCGTATTATTATGATGAAAGATAAGAAGAGGCTTGGCTGCGACCTCTGAGAGGTTAACGACGCCGATCTCATCTATGGTGTAGGACCCGAATGTGACAATGAAAGTGGTCTTATGAATCAAAAAGTGTCATCATATTATGTATAGTAGAGTCTTGACCATTTGTTTGAGTTGCAATACTTCTACGGATGAGAGGCCATAGGAAGATAGAGTTTCCCTTGTTTTATACTCCAATGTCGTGTCGTAAAGTAAAAAGTATGAGTATTATTTTCTTATGGCTTTCCATGTGTTATAGGATATGGATACGAGTAGGACACCAGCTAGGAGAGTTGAGGAGAATGATGTGAAAAAGGATATTCCTCCTCAAGTTGAGCAAGTTCCTCAAGGTGATCAAGTCCATATTGTGTATAGAGGTAATGATGTTCCGGTGGTAACCCCGGAGATGACAAATAAGAGATTAGAGAGGCTTTACTTACTTTTGCTCGAGTTTTGACTACCCGTAAGAATATGGTTATTTAGCCTTGAGTGAATGTTGTGGAGAGCCTATGACATCTTTATAGAGAGATTTTGTAAGGATGAATCATCCTATCTTTCTAAGATCTAAAGTGGGAGAAAATCCCCAATAGTTCGTAGATGGTGTGGTTAAGGTGTTGAGTGTCATGGGGGTGAATTTTAGGGAGAAGGTGGAGTTAGAATCATACCAATTCATGGACGTTTCTCAAGTGTGGTATAAACAATGGAAAGATAAAAGACAGGTTTAGTCGGGTCCGGTTGAGTGAGAGGAACTTAAAGAATCTTTCCTAGGAAAGTAATTTCCCCTTGAGAGGAGAGAGGTGAAGGTAGAGGATTTTATCAATCTCAACCATATTAGTGTTGGCGAATACTCTTTGAAGTTCTCTAGGTTGTCATGATATGCTCCATCCCTTGGGTCTAACCATAGGGATGATATGAGTAGGCTTGTGACCGGGGTCACCAACCTAGAGAGAGAAGAATGTCGTACGGCCATGCTACATGATGGTACGACCCTTTCTAGACTCATGGTCTATGCTCAATAAAATGATGAGTCTAAACTTAGTAGAATCGCTAGAAACTTAAAGATAAGTGGTTGAAGTGATCAAAGTCAACCTAGGTTCAAGAAGAAGGTTTCTAGACTAGAAGAACCTAGGGGTGCTAAGGTTAATTTGAGAAAGGAGGTGGTTATCAAATGACAAGCCTACATGTGCTACTTGTGGAAAGAGGAACCCTAGGTAATTCCTATTGGGTATCGTGAGTTGCCTTGGATATGATAAAGATGGACACAAATTGAGGGACTATCCTACTAGAGGTGGTAAAAAAGTTGCTCCTAATGTTCCGAAAGATGATGCTCCAAAGAAGAGGTGTTTATATGCACTCTGAACTAGAGGAGAAAAGCTGGATGAGGGTGAATATGATGATGGTAAGTTCTTTTATTTATTTCTTCAGAGTTATGATTTCCTTCTATGTGGGGGAGTATGGTTAGTAGATGGGTTATATAATCATAGAAGTATGTTGCATGAGCATAGTTTTTGGAAGTCTTGCAGAATTTAATTTCATTTATTTCCTTGCATTGTGTATTTCATGATGTTATGTTGTAAAATATGTTTATATGATTTTATCTTGCATATTAGCATGTTTCTATTATCAATTGCCAAAGAGTTGCATTTTTTTGAAAATATTGCATAATTCACTATAATGTTGTCTGCTAACTCTATGATTTCACAAATACTGATTAATTAATTCTTTGGAAAAAAATATTGTTGCAATGTGATTGTAACTGATGTTTATGATCATGATAACTAATATAAAATGTTTTTTTGCTATTTCAAATGAGGATGTGAGTTTTATGGAATAATGAGTTGTAGAATTTCTTCCTTGTTTCTCGATATGTTGTGAATATCTTGATTATGTGAAATTAATGTTTATTTTAGATGTTTGTTTTGTATAAGGTGTTATATGATATGGTCATGAGTTTTTATCTGAATCTCTACTCTTAGAGGTGTTCGTAGAGTGGCAAGTGTTATTCGAGGATGGATCTTTTCCAAGTGGGGGAGAATGTGACACCTCAAAACTGATTTAGGTAAAGATTGAGCCCAACATGTTTTTAATGAGCTTATAAGGTCATAAAATTGTTTATAATGTGGTATTGAGGTAATGTCTAAAGATTTAGCTGCATTGGAAGTCGAATGTCAAGGGATCACGAAGACCTTTGATGACTAGTAACTTATGAGTCACATATGTTGTTATGTGCCTGGATGTGTGTTTCATGAGCTTATGAGGTCCTTATAAGAGTTATTATATTGTTTATAGAAAGTGTGTCAAGTTTCATGATGTTCAAAGTTCAAACGTCCAAGAACGTCTATGACATTCGATAGGTATGCCTTATAATGACCTTGTGTGTCTTAGTATGTTTTATCAAGTTTAATGTGCTCATTTTCGATGAAATTGATATGGGAGGTGGTAAACTTGTATAAGATCTTATACGGGTTGGTAAAATCTTGGCAAGCATCCCCAAGGACAAACGAAGGGTCCTTGAAGAAGGACCCTTCATTGAGCCTAAAGTTCTCAAGACAAACCCCAACAGATTGAGGAAATCGACGGCCAGTAGGTTGGTCGACGCCCCCTTGTTGGTGGACGTTGGTCAGGAAATAGGCGTGGGGGAAGATGTCCATCTAATATCCAGTCTCTTACACAAACCACGGACAAGCAGGACAGCTCGTATGTAGGAAGATGGTCTGTTGATGGACCAGCCATTGATTCGCCTACCATATTGCAGGTTCACTGTTAACTGAACTTGTGAATTCGTAAATTCACCCCACATAAAAAAATACTTTGGGTTGTTACTTAGGGGTATTTAGGTATTTTTAGAGGATATATAAGTCCTAAATACCTAGATGAATTCATTCTTCCAAATCAAACCCCCAAAATCTCTAAGAAATTCTGTACAACTCCATTGCAGCAAAAACTCAAGGAAGAGCTGTGATTGGAGATTTGAGTGGCGATGATTTGTCAATTTCGTGTATTAACAACATTTACATATGGTTTTTGATCCTTGAAACTCTATTAATAAAGGTGCCAAAAATTCAAAGAGAATTCTTATGTTTTCTATTGATGAACTTGTCCAATTTTATGATCTCTCCATGGGTTCTTGAATTAAAGGTTTGGTATTTTTATTTATTTATTATATTGATGGTAATTATATGATTTTAACTATATTGACCTATGAAACCATGTATTTAATGAACCTTAATTTTTTTACTAGATTATGATTGCCTTGATATTGTCTTAATGCTTATAAATTTTGGTGTAGTTTTCTATGGGCTATTGAATGATGTAACAAATGCATTCAATGGATGTATAGGATTTCTTATATTGATAAATCTAAATTTAATTGTTTTGATTCATTGAGTATTATGATATTTGTATTAAATTGATGATCATGGCCATGGCTAAGGGCTTTTGGTATTGAATGGGATGATTTATCTTTGGATTGAAGTGGTGAGAATTGATTGGTGGTACTCTGCCCTAATTATGTTTATTTTATATAATGAAGTTCTTGAATTATTATGTGATTGGTATGGTCCATTTATGGTGGTGGTATGTGAATGATGTTGCCTTTTCGACGTTACTTTATGTATTATGATGATCATGGCTTTGTTGATAACTACTTGATATACTATGATTCTTTGTGTGTACTGATTTTTATGAAGTATGATCATATCTATCTACATGTGAGATCAATGTGAAAGTGTTCTTTTATTGATGTTAGGTGATCATATTAGACTATAACTATGTCCTTATGTGTGTAGTCTTAGAGTTGATGCATGATTATTCCTATTAGACTATATAATTCTATGATGGTTATATTGATGATGTTATTTTTGTGTATACGATGACTTGAAGATGATAATTGCTATTCCTATGTGCTTCTCGAATAATATACAATATTTGCTGAAGTGTCTGTCTTATGTGTTAGAGTTGTGTCCCTTATTTGATACATGCATGAATGTGAACATCAGATGTCATGAATTAGGAGTCTAAATACTCTTAGTCTTGTATGTATGAATGACATAATACCTCGAATGATGCTAAGAAGGTCTTGTGTATGGATCACTAAACCTACTAGTCAGTTTATGAATCTTGAAGTTGAAAGTCGTAATGGTATCCTTCTTTATGAATGATGGACTTAAGGTTTGTTAGTTGGAATGACACGATATAATCCTTAGGAAAGTCTATAACCTATCATGTTCTCCATTGTAAGGCAGCCTTAGAAGACCTTTATGGTAGGGTGAAAGTGATTGGGTTATGAACTAGATACGAAACCTCTTTATGTGATCCTTAATGTAAATTACTCTATGAGAACAAAGAATAACACCCATTGAGTGGTTTGGGAAGTATATTTAGTGAAGAATGAGACTAGAGTAAAAGAAACCCTTCATATTCCTTAACCATGTGCCTACATGAGATGTGTCCAAGTTATAAAATTGGCAAGTAGAACACTCTCAATCAAAGTAGGTTAAAACTGCGGATTCCATGCTTTGGTACCATGGTCTATGTTAGTTGTTGTCAGTTTTCATCATATGGGATACCTACTAGCATTCGACAAGTTCTATGAAGTTTAGGTGATGGTATGGGACACTATCTAGACATTGCACTATAGGCTTCGAAGATGTTACTGAGAGTCCGTAGGTCTTCCCCAAGACTATTAATTGAATGTACTAATGTGATGAATGTCTCTTAAATGAACTAATTAATGTAATGACATAGGTTAGAAAACATATTAAATTAATTTGTACATATCTAGAGTAGTTAAGGGTTGTCTAGTTAAGGTGAGAAGGGGGCATAGGAACGGTCACTTTGTACCTTTCCTAGATAAGTCTTACGAATGACTCTACTTATGAATGGTGGTTGATTAAGTTGACATGATCAAAAGTTAGGTAGTCTTAAGTATTACTGAGGTTATCATGAAGGGTAAAGTATGGTCATTCTATTCTTGATTTACTTGAGTAGGTCTTTTCATTACCTTTGGTAGGATAATATCATATTTCATGAATACTATTGTGTTAAGTGAGAATGATCTTACCCTAGGTATTCTAAATGATGTCATAAGTGTATGTGAAAGAGAATGTATGGGCGATCACTCAAGTGAACCTTAGAATCATATTTGGTACGATAATATCATGTTTATGTATTTGGTGTATTGTAAGTGTGTATATCTCATTATAGGTGGTCCTAAAGATCATTTAGGTGTTCCTAGAAAGGGTGTGTGGGTCATCTCTCTTTCTATTACTCAAGTGAGTCTTAGTATAGCTTATAGTGATGGAATTACGTTCTAATTGGGTTCACAATAAGGTTTAAGCATTTCACTGTAACATGGATTTTAGTTAACAATAACATTTGTGGGTTCACTATAATGTTCCTTCAAATATGCTAAAATGATTATGTTAATTCTTATGTGTTTCCAAGGTGTTAGATGTCGTTCTTATGCTTATATTATGATATTTAAATCAAAGAAGCATATTTCCATTAAAATGTCCGTTTTCATGATTTTTATGAATTATGCCATAAGTAGTACATGTGTTTGTACTAATTCCATGCTTTTATATATCTTTAAAGTGATTCATAGGTGAATGTGCTTTTTGGAGCTAATCTTTGATTATAGGAGTTGATGAAATTAGAATTAATGTTTCCTATGGATTTTATGTGAGTGTTTTTCAAAGACTATCCGAATGATTGTGAAAAGTTTTAATTACGCATTACTTTTTATATATGTATATGCCATAAATGATTCAATAGATCTTGCATAAGACCTCTGAGAGGTCAAGAACGCTCTGCAATGATTCGAGATTAGCACTAGTTTCTAGGATGGGGTCTCGGGTCGTGTCACTACCAACACATGGAGAAAGAGTTTCAAGCTTCATTAATCGACCTTCTTAAGCTTCAATGGTCAGATCCTTAATTTGTAGTTATACAAAGTATATGGGTTAGTATGCCACATGTACTAAATATGGGTATAATCACATAAATAATTTAAAGACATGCATGAAAAGGACCATTTTTTTAGAAATCGTGCTAAGTGATTTGAAAGCATTTAATGCAGAGACAATAGAGTATATACAAGACAAGGATCAGAACAACATAAAGCATGATCATAACAAAAGACACATCATAATAAAGTCGTTATTAAAATTTCATGTTTAATAGTTCATATCGACATAAAATACAACACTTAGCAATAATCCCGGCCCAAGACTACTAGTGCAATGCTCATGTGAAACCCAATAACCCCACATAATCAATGTAAACTAGATAGGAAACCATAAGTAATGCTTAACTTCTTAATACTTATACATAAGTAGTCACCATCACATATAGTAATATAGACCAACAACATGTTGATGAACGTAACGAACATCATATAACAGTAACATCATATATCATAAGCACTATACATTTCATGATCATAGTACATTAAAACAATATTCTAGAACATCCCTTAGAGTCAACTTGTGCAATGTCTAAGTAGAGTCCCATACCTCTACATATACTAATTAAACTCCTCAAGTCACCCTAGTCAATGTCCATTTACTTTAGTATTTAATTTTTACTTAAGGGAAAAATCGCTTTAATTGACATTAGACCATGTGAGCTAAACATGGAATTCAGTGTCATGAAACCCCACACTGAATGAAGTTGGTCTACTTTCCAAAGTAGAACAAAAACAAGAATATAGAATTCTAGGTGGATCCACTAGCTAGTATTCCTATGGGGTCAACATAGTTAATGAATTAGGAGATATATTAGAGGTTAATAATTCCTTACTTAATGGAAGCTTCCTTCTCATGAGAGTCATTACGAACCTACCTTCAAACTTGGGAAGGGTTAAAACTCATATGTAGTTTTCTCGGTGCTAAGCTAAAGTCCCTTTTTGAATAACCTTTAATCAATAAATTATCATCAATATTATCATATCTCATAGGTTACTAACTCCTTGAATAAACATGTTCATTATATCATATGATTTAGGATGAGAACACCCATTCATCACGACCCTTTATTAGTGAGATTAACGTATCATAGTACTATTGTGTAAGGCATACAAGAGAAACATCATAAACCTATAATTATCATACACTTACCATGATCCTACATTTAACATATTCATAGCACATCATATGTGCACAACAACATCATACATACTTCAATTTCATAAAAACACCAATCATAGGCCAACCTCAACATAATAGAGTGATATGACTTTATAAGACTTACCTATTGCTTCCAAGAATCTTCATCAAGAACTTGACCTAAATTCACCACAATTATCCAATAATATAGTGAAATATATAATTAACATAACCAATCCCAACCATTGTAGTAACATACAAGACCAATTCATAGTTAGGGTTACGGTAAAGGGGTTCATTTATGACTTCATTCAAGGTATAGTTTTCATTCCAACATCACATGTAATTGTGTGAATAATATAACATAATCAAATCCATTAATGAGGCGATAACATGAATCACACGAAATCCAACAATCCCGTATCAATTACTCAACAATACATACTAAAGTATAAATAGAAAATCATAAATTGTTAACCCCATTAATAAATTTCGAGTTTGGATGAAAGCCAATTTTGTAGAGTAAGAACCTTCGGAATTTGAATGTTTAGAAATCACATTGAAAGGACTTATTCGGGAAACGAATCCCATGAGTTAAGAAACCATACTCTAATGACGTTGTAATCCACGAATCTTGAGAATAAAACTTGATATCTTGACCTTCTTCTCCAAGCTTCCCATGCTCTTCAATGGTGGTTGAGTAGATAGAGAGTTCAAAGAGAGATGAGAGTGATTTAATGAATATGATTTGGAGTGTGTGTAAATGGTTTAAAACTTAACCAAAACAAACATAAAATCCTCCCTAAATTACCCAAAAGAACCCTCAATTAATTGTGTATTTTTGTGAAGTTAAATTGATTTAAAAACTAAACGGACGAATCTTGGAACTGGCTGCGCATGGTGGGGGAAATTTTAATTTCTTTTATGAAATTTTGGTCGAGGACGTGATCCCCGTGGAGTCCACACTTAGCGAGGCAATCTTTTTTTCCTTCCTTGTGTTGGCTGTGCGACGCGTGGCAGCCTTGAAATCTTGGCTGCCACATGCTACTTTGGAAGCTTGCTCACCATGTTTTGGGTCCTCCTCAAGGTCCCTTAGGTATTTCCTTGGGGAGTCTTCACTAGATGTTTGGACCCTATGTACTACATTTACATATTTAAAATCTTTTTTTCACAAGTTTTAGACTTCAAATGACACTCACAAACCTTCACAAAACATAGGGATGTCTACTAGTTCAATTTGCCTAGTTTAAGGACGTCAAGGTCTTTCTTTGTCGTATTGGATCTAAACATTTCTAATTTATTTAAATACATTAATTGAGGTCTAGAAACAACCATTACTTAATAGGCAAAGCTCTATTCTAAGTCATGGATATTCCGCAGTGTTACATTAGACTAGTTAATTGTGGGTGGCAAAAAATTAAGAGATGGAGAAAATTTTATTTATATGGGCACTAAGAAGTAGCTTTGTCACGACCGGGGATCACCCCCTAGATGTAACCGGTGTCATCGTCCTCGGAGATGACTAAGACTAGACTCTTAGCATTCATCATTACATTTCATAGGTTAAAAAGTGCAAAAAATTAAAACTTTTAAGACATATCAATATAGTGAGGTTTACATATACCTCTCACATACGACATGTTGAGTTTACTTAGACTCGTTGCATATGAAGCATATATAGACTTCTCATTTAGATAAGATAACTGAAACATAGTAATTAGTCTAATACTACGTCTCATATTGAACAATCTAAACGAGTAAAAATATTGGATATAGCGAATACAAAGTCAAAATGCAAATGTAGGCTTTTATTAGTATCCAAATGATAAAGGAATGAAGAATGTCTCTAAAACTTTGAAGCTAGAACGTAGAAATATGTAATATCTCCGAACAGGAGGGCTTACAAAATCTTGGAGAAAGGATTCCAAGTTTTATTCAATTGTCCTTCTAGGAAATCAATGCCAGAACCTACCTAATTGTCGAAAGAATAGACATATGGGTTAGTATAACACTTAAACTAAGTATGAAACATATGCACATAAAATATTGAAATCATGCTTAAAGGGACATTTGCTCAAAACATTCTAATTTACTTTTAAAAGCCTCTATGCATAATAAAAAAGAACATATGAACCAATGATCACATATTCCTTAGAACAAGATCATATACAATACAAGACCAACATCAGCAAGTAAAATCAAGTCAACATTAATTGTAGCATATTAAAGCACATAACAAAAATTAACTCCAACATAGTGTTATACCACAATAAAGTATATACAAGATTTCATAACATTACAAAATATACAAGACCATTACCAAAAACCTATTATCGAGTTTAGAAGTGCAATGATCAGTTGAAGTCCCATTACCTCACACCACCAAGTAAACCCAACAAAGGATAACAAGCAACGACAAACTTTATATAACATGGCATCATAAGTATTCATAATAATATTAATCATTATAAACCAATAACATATTTAAAAGTGAAATTTACGACATATAGTTCATCAACATATAAATTAAACATATCCATATCATTTACTTTTTAGTAAAACAACCATGACCTCCTTGGACTTCCCTCAAGGACAACTAGTGCAATGTATAGGTAGAGTGTAATACCCCTACCTAGACTAAGTCGAACCGCTTAAGTTACCATAGTTAGTTTTGACTTCATTAGTCAATCTTAATTTCAGGAATAGTTGCCTTAACAAACATTGACCACATGATCTAAATGTGGAATCCGATGTCATGAAAACCTACATTGATAAAGGAGGTCTAGTTTCCAAGGTAGTACCTTACCATTCATAGAGCATTCTAGTTGGATACAGTAGCAAGTATTCCTATTGGGGAACCATAGTTCAAAAAGTAGGATATATACTTGAGACCCTCTTTATACACAAATGCATTTTAATATCTATCCCATGACAATCTTTGTGAATCTACCTTCCAACATTGGGAAGGGATATCTGTCATAACTAGTTCACTATGTGCTAACCTAAAGTCCGTTTTTGAAATGTCTTTTAGTCTTTATTAATCATCATATCTTAGTTAAGCTCATAGGGGACTAACCCCTTGTATATTTATAACATTATCTCATTAGGAATTACATGAGAACTTTGTTTAAATACAATTCTCATATGGAGGATTAACACATTATAATCATCATGTAATAGTATGGCACATTATTGATCCACATTCAACCTTATATCATCATACTGTCACGACCCAAATCGGGGACGCGACTGGCACCCACATTTACCCTCCTATGTGAGCGAACCAACCCATCTAAACCTTAACATTTCAAGATATATCAACAGAAAATAATGCGGAAGACTTAAACTCATTAATAAACAATTCAAAACTATTATTATTATCCCCAAAATCTGGAAGTCATCATCACAAGAACATCTATCTCAAATTTCTAAACTAAACTTGTCTAAGAAGCTAAAACAACCACTAGCTAGTCCATGCCGGAAGTTCAAGGAATCAAGACTTGAAGAAGAAGACCCAGTCCAAGCTAGACGCGTTAGCTCACCCTGAATTTCCGATGGAGTGAAGACTGGCTAGATCTACTGTTGAGTTGAAGTTGACGGAACATTTGCTGCATTACACAAATGACAAAGAAGAAAACATAAAAGTAGGGGGTCAGTACAACCACAAGTACTGAGTAGATATCATCGGCCAACTCAAAAAAGAGGATAATATATATCGAGAAATATTATAAATCAACTATAAACTCAACATGTAGCAACAACAAGTATTATAATCGTCAATAAATACCATCAAGTTCATCCATGAGGGCTCAAGCCTCAATACCATACTCATTTGGGAATTAAGTTCATTAGATTGAGTATTTTTATCATCTTTCTTCCTCTTGTGTCGGTACGTGACACTCCGATCCCCTACCACTAGGTGTCGGTACGTGACACTCCGATCCCCTATATGTGTCTGAACGTGACACTCCGATCCACTATATGTGTCGGTACGTGACACTCCGATCCCCTATATGTGTCGGAACGTGACACTCCGATCCCTTATATGTGTCGGAACGTGACACTCTGATCCCCTATATGTGTCGGTACGTGACACTCCGATCCCCTAATTCTACGTGTTGGTTCGTGACACCCGTCCCACTAATACTATGTGTCGGAACGTGACACTCCGATCCACTAATACTATGTGTCGGAACGTGACACTCCGATCCACTAATACTATGTGTCGGAACGTGACACTCCGATCCACTAATCTCATTATATCCGTTCATCAAGCCTTCTCTATACCAAGGCATCATCAATCCCATTACTTTAATCCATTAAGCCTTCTTTTATACCAAAGCATTATCATTAATAAGTAGATTAAAGTTTCTTTCAAGATTTGGGATTCAATGGTTTTCATCATGCTTGTTTTATCAAAATCACATAATCATATTCATACAAGCATACAATTAAGCATATAGACAGGTTTACAATACCACCAATACATATCATTCACTATTAAGAGTTCACTACGAGTATCGTAAAATAACCATAACCTACCTCCACCAAAGAATTGATCAAACAAGCTAATCCTCAAGCTGCGTTTTCTCCTCCCTCTCGATCGATTCCTCTCTTTCTCTCTTGTTCTTTCTGTTTTCTTATGTTCAAACCCTCTTTCCTTTACCCTAATTATCATATAATTAAGACTAAAAGAGGACAATAGAACCACCTAATTAACTTAAGGTTACCTCTTTTAACCCCCAAGTAATTAGACTTATTAATATTAACCCTCAATCTTTATAATTAAGGAAAGAATAGTCCAAAACGACCCTTAAAACGTGTAGAGGAATCCTATTCTACCTGGGATTTGCGCAACCTGTGACGGCCCATCGTGCCTGCGACGTCGCAGCCCCCCTCGAACTCAAGTGGCCTGTGACGGCCCGTCACACCTGTGACGGTCCGTCCTGTGCCTCCGTCATGACGGTCAGAAACTCGTTTCTTGTACCAAATTCTCAAAAGTTGAAGTGTTTTGCAACGGGAACTCACGACGGTTCGTCGTGGATGTGACGGCACGTCCTGCAGGTCCTTCACAATTTACAGAGAGTCGATTTTCAGTATCCAATTTCAGAATTCTAAGTATGCTGAAATGATGCACCCTCGACGGGCCGTCGTGCCTGTGACGGTCCATCGCAGTGCCCGTGGTCTTGGCCAGTTTTTCCAGAATTAAAATCTGCTGCTCAAAACGACTAAACAGGTCGTTACAATAGATACCAATTTACCCATCGTTCGTCCCCGAACGATCAAAAGAAGAAAAACAATGGCGAAAAGGAGTACCTGAATCTGTAAACAGATGTGAGTATTTTTCTTGCATATCTGCCTCCTTCTCCCAAGTAGCTTCTTCAACCGGTCGATTCTTCCATTGGACCTTGATGGATGCAATTTCTCTCGACCTCAACTTGCGAACCTCTCTATCTAAAATAGCAACTGGTTCCTCCTCATAAGTCAAATTCTCATCAAGCAAAACTGAATCCCAACGGATGATGTAGTTTCCATCTCCGTGGTATCTTTTCAACATGGATACGTGAAATACCGGATGCACTCCGGACAGCCCTGGGGGCAAGGCTAATTCATAAGCCATCTCACCTATTCGCTTAAGCACTTCAAATGGTCCAATATACCTTGGACTTAACTTACCTCTTTTACCAAACCGCATCACCCCTTTCATGGGTGAAACCTTCAACAAGACTTGTTCACCTTCCATGAACTCCAAGTCTCTAACCTTTCGGTCTGCATACTACTTTTGTCTACTTTGCGCCGCTATAAGCTTTTCTTGAATGCGCTTCACCTTATCTAACGAATCCCTCAAGAGGTCAGTACCCGAAGGTCTAACCTCAAATGCATCAAACCACCCAATGGGAGATCTACACCTCCTCCCATACAACGCTTCAAATGGGGCCATATCAATACTGGAGTGATAGCTATTATTGTATGAAAACTCTGCCAAAGGTAAGAAGCTATCCCAATGGCCACCAAACCCTATCACACATGCACGAAGCATATCCTATAACACTTGAATCGTTCGCTCAGACTGACCATCGGTCTGAGGGTGAAATGCAGTGCTAAGGTCCAACCTAGTACCCAATTCAGCATGCAATGTTTTCCAAAACTTAGAAGTAAACTGCGTACCTCTATCTGATATGATGGATAGTGGAACCCCATGCAGTCGAACGATTTCTGAGATATAGATCTTGGCTAACTTCTCTGCATTGTAAGTCACCTTGACCGGAATGAAATGAGCAGACTTAGTTAACCTATCAACAATCACCCAAATGGAGTCATACTTACCCATCGTCTTTGGAAGACCAACCACAAAGTCCATTGCGATTCTCTCCCACTTCCATTCAGGAATGGGCATTCTCTGAAGTGTTCCTCCGGGCCTCTGGTGTTCATACTTTACTTGTTGACAGTTTGGACATTTGGCAATAAAGTCAACAATATCGTGCTTCATTCTACTCCACCAAAAGTGTTGCTTTAGGTCGCGATACATCTTGGTTGCACCCGGATGTATAGAATACCTTGAACTATGAGCCTCTGTCAGAATAGTGTTAATCAAATCATCGATGCGGGGTACACATACCCTTCCCTTAATCCTCAAAACACCTTCCTCGTCGATTGTTGCTTCTTTAGCCTCTCCTTGCAACACTTTATCTCGGATTCGCCTTAGTTTCTCATCATCAAACTGTTTTCCCTTAATCTTGTCAAGAAAAGAAGAACTTGACTCCACACTAGCCAACAATCCTCCCTTCTCATTTATTTCCAACCTCATGAGGTCATTAGCCAAAATCTGCACTTCTCTAGCCAATGGGCGTCTAGAAGCTTGCAAATGAGCTAGACATCCCATGCTTCCCGCCTTTCTACTCAAGGCATCTGCCACAACGTTCGCCTTCCCCGGATGATACAAGATAGTGATATCGTAGTCCTTCAGTAGTTCCATCCATCTCCTTTGTCTTAAGTTCAAATCTTTCTGAGTAAAGACATACTGTAAACTACGATGATCCGTATAGATTTCACACTTAACCCCATATAAATAATGCCTCCATTGTTTCAATGCAAACACTACCGCGGCCAATTCCAAGTCATGAGTTGGATAGTTATGTTCATGCACTTTTAATTGTCTTGAAGCATAAGCAATCACGTTCTTCTCTTGCATTAGCACTGCACCCAAACCCAAATAGGATGCATCACAATAAACAATGAAGTTCTTACCCTCTACCGGCAAGGTAAGAATTGGTGCGGTAGTCAACAAAGTCTTAAGCTTCTGAAAGCTTTCCTCACATTCATCTGACCATACAAATGGAACATTCTGCTTAGTCAAGTTCGTCAATTGAGAAGCAATAGAAGAGAATCCCTTGACAAAGCGGCGGTAGTAGCTAGCTAACCCAACAAAGCTTCTTCTGACACATTAGTGGGTCTTACCCAATTCTTCACTGTCTCAATCTTAGAAGGATCTACCATCACTCCTTCCTTAGAAACTACATGCCCCAAAAAGGACACTGCTTCTAGCCAAAACTCACACTTAGAGAACTTGGCATAAAGCTTTTTCTCCCTCAACATTTCCAACACAATCCTGAAATGCTCCTCATGTTCCTCCTTACTTTTAGAATATACCAGTATATCATCAATAAACACGATCACAAAGAGATCCAGATATGGCTTAAAAATCCCATTCATCAAGCTCATGAAAGCAGCGGGGGCATTGGTAAGACCAAAGGACATCACTACAAATTCATAATGCCCATACCTAGTCCGAAAAGCAGTCTTTGGCACATCTGTTGCGCGTATTTTCAATTGGTGATAACCGGACCTCAAGTCTATTTTTGAGAAGACACAAGCACCTTGTAACTGATCGAACAAGTCATCAATGCGAGGAATGGGGTACTTGTTCTTAATAGTTACTTTGTTCAACTGTCGGTAATCTATGCACATTCGAAAGCTCCCATCCTTCTTCTTTACAAACAAGACCGGAGCACCCCAAGGAGATGCACTTGGCCTAATGAAGCCTTTGCTCAACAACTCTTGAAGTTGTGCCTTTAACTCTCTTAACTCTGCGGGAGCCATTCTATAAGGGGGTATAGAAATGGGGCGAGTACCCGGTTCAAGATCGATACAAAAGTCAATATCCCTATCTGGTGGCATACCGGGAAGATCTGCAGGGAACACATCCAAAAACTCACAGACTACCGAAACCGACTCAATCGAGGGTACTTGGGTAGTGTCATCCTTGAGATGTGCCAAGAAAGCTAAACACCCTTTACTAACCATTTTCTTAGCACGAAGAAAGGATATGATGCGCACAAGATTGGAAGTGTAGTCGCCCTCCCGCACTAACGGATCTGCCCCAGGCTTGGCTAACGTCACCGTTTTAGCATTACAATCCAAAATCGCAAAATTTGGAGAAAGCCAAGTCATACCCAGAATTACATCAAAATCAACCATTTCAAAGATAACCAAATCTACATAAGTGTTGCTCCCCACAAAGTTCACTAAACAAGACCTGTATACCTTTTCAACTACCACAGACTCACCCACCGGAGTAGAAACTCGAATAGGCATATCAAGTAGTTCACAACATAGATTTAGACCATTAGCAAATGATGAAGATACATATGAAAATGTAGATCCAGGATCAAACAATACGGAAGCCATGCAATCACAAACCAGAAGATTACCTGTGATAACAGCATCAGATGTCTCCGCCTCCGATCTCCCAGGGAAAGCATAACAATGGGCCCTTTCGTTGGTTTGCCCGTTGCCCCTACCATGTTGTGTAGTAGTGGCTCCGTTTTGCCCATCACCTCTGCCGTTTTGGTGACCACCATTACCTCGACCACCACGTCCTCCAGAAAAGCGGCCTCTACCATGACCACCTCTACCTCTAGCTATTGGGGGTCTGTAACTCTGTTTTGGACAATTCCTCCTAATATGTCCAATCTCCCCACATCCATAGCACTCTCTGGAGTCAGGCATAGGTCTCTCGGAGTAGTGTTGACCGTTCTGAGGGGGACCCCCAACTACAGTCTGTAGTGAAGACTGAATTGGTCGAACTGAGTGACCTCCGGAGCTCTGTCCTCTAGAGTAAGAACCATTAAACTCACCTCCCCTTCGAAACCTTTTTGATGTCGATGTCGTGGTGAAGTCATCTGGTTTCACTCCTTCCACCTCTATCACAAAGTCTACCACCTCTTGGAAGAATGTTGCCGTTGCCGCTACCTGTAAGGCTGAAATCCGCAACTCTGACCTCAACCCCTTCACGAAACGGCGAATCCGTTCCTGTGGACTGAAACAAAGTTGGGTGGCATATCTGGATAGTGCGCGAAATTTAGCCTCATATGCGTTAACTGTCATCCTTCCTTGCTCTAGACTCAAGAACTCATCCCTCTTCCTATCCCTCAAAGTCCGGGGAATATACTTTTCCATGAACAAACTAGAGAATGATTCCCAAGTCATAGGTGGTGCCTCTGTTGGTTGACACTCAACATGTGAACGCCACCACATTTTGGCGTTCCCTTGAAACTGATAGCTCACGAACTCGACACCAAACCTCTCTACAATACCCATCTTGTGTAGTAGCTCATGACAATCAACTAGAAAATCGTAGGCATCCTCTGATTCTGCACCCATAAAGACTGGATGTTTCAATTTCAAGAACTTACTGAAAAGTTCATGTTGATCGTCTGTCATTATAGGCCCAGTAGTCAGACGTGGAAATGTGCCTATCTCCAATGATGCATCCATGTGGGGGGCCATAGTAGCCGCATGTCGTACCTCTGAAATCGGAGGTGTTGGTGCAGAAACCACTGGGGGTGCCTGACCCTGATCGGATAACCCGCTAAGAAAAGCAAGTACCTGGTTGATCATCTCTGGGGTAGGTTGGGGTGGCATTTCCTCATTCTGCCCCTTGTTCAGTTTCCCCTTCCTCACCCTCTCTAACTACCTCCTCAGTCGGTGGAGGAGTCACCGCCCTAGTATCAGATGGGCTAGGGGCTCGTCCTCTTCCTCTAGAGGACGTCCTCCCACGACCTCTCCCACGGCCTCTTGCCACTGCTCTTCCTCGAGCTACAGCCCCAGTGGCTGGCTCAGTCGTTTCTTGTCTTTCCGTTGTTTCTGCTGGTGCGGTCGTTGCTCTAGTTCTAACCATCTGCGAAATAGAATGAAGATGGTCAGATACCAATTTGTATCACCTAGATACCAATTGGACTCAAGTAGTAGCACGAAAAAAAGAATGAAAGAATGGAATTTTCCTAAAGTCTTATAGCCTCTCAAAGAAAAGTAAAGGCGTCCCCCTACCGTTCCTTAAGACTCTACTAGACCTGTTCTTGTGTGATGAGACCAACGAACCTAATGCTCTGATACCAAGTTTGTCACGACCCAAATCGGGGACGCGACTGGCACCCACATTTACCCTCCTATGTGAGCGAACCAACCCATCTAAACCTTAACATTTCAAGATATATCAACAGAAAATAATGCGAAAGACTTAAACTCATTAATAAAACAATTCAAAACTATTATTATTATCCCCAAAATCTGGAAGTCATCATCACAAGAACATCTATCTCAAATACTAGCTAGTCCATGCCGGAAGTTCAAGGCATCAAGACTTGAAGAAGAAGACCCAGTCCAAGCTAGACGCGTTAGCTCACCCTGAATTTCCGATGGAGTGAAGACTGGCTAGATCTACTGTTGAGTTGAAGTTGACGGAACGTTTGCTGCATTACACAAATAACAAAGAAGAAAACATAAAAGTAGGGGGTCAGTACAACCACAAGTACTGAGTAGATATCATCGGCCAACTCAAAATAGAGGATAATATATATCGAGAAATATTATAAATCAACTATAAACTCAACATGTAGCAACAACAAGTATTATAATTGTCAATAAATACCATCAAGTTCATCCATGAGGGCTCAAGCCTCAATACCATACTCATTTGGGAATTAAGTTCATTAGATTGAGTATATTTATCATCTTTCTTCCTCTTGTGTCGGTACGTGACACTCCGATCCCCTACCAATATGTCTCGGTACGTGACACTCCGATCCCCTATATGTGTCGGAACGTGACACTCCGATCCCCTATATGTGTCGGTACGTGACACTCCGATCCCCTATATGTGTCGGAACGTGACACTCCGATCCCCTATATGTGTCGGAACGTGACACTCCGATCCCCTATATGTGTCGGTACGTGACACTCCGATCCCCTAATTCTACGTGTCGGTTCGTGACACCCGTCCCACTAATACTATGTGTCGGAACGTGACACTCCGATCCACTAATACTATGTGTCGGAACGTGACACTCCGATCCACTAATACTATGTGTCGGAACGTGACACTCCGATCCACTAATCTCATTATATCCATTCATCAAGCCTTCTCTATACCAAGGCATCATCAATCCCATTACTTTAATCCATCAAGCCTTCTTTTATACCAAAGCATTATCATTAATAAGTAGATTAAAGTTTCTTTCAAGATTTGGGATTCAATGGTTTTCATCATGCTTGTTTTATCAAAATCACATAATCATATTCATACAAGCATACAATTAAGCATATAGACAAGTTTACAATACCACCAATACATATCATTCACTATTAAGAGTTCACTACGAGTATCGTAAAATAACCATAACCTACCTCCACCGAAGAATTGATCAAACAAGCTAATCCTCAAGCTGCGTTTTCTCCTCCCTCTCGATCGATTCCTCTCTTTCTCTCTTGTTCTTTCTGTTTTCTTATGTTCAAACCCTCTTTCCTTTACCCTAATTATCATATAATTAAGACTAAAAGAGGACAATAGAACCACCTAATTAACTTAAGGTTACCTCTTTTAACCCCCAAGTAATTAGACTTATTAATATTAACCCTCAATCTTTATAATTAAGGAAAGAATAGTCCAAAACGACCCTTAAAACGTGTAGAGGAATCGTATTCTGCCTGGGATTTGCGCAACCTGTGACGGCCCGTCGTGCCTGCGACGGTCTGTCACACAGGTCGTCGCAGCCCCCCTCGAATTCAAGTGGCCTGTGACGGCCCGTCACACCTGTGACGGCCCGTCACACCTGTGACGGCCCGTCACACCTGTGACGGCCCGTCACACCTGTGACGGCCCGTCACACCTGTGACGGCCCGTCACACCTGTGACGGTCCGTCCTGTGCCTCCGTCATGACGGTCAGAAACTCGTTTCTTGTACCAAATTCTCAAAAGTTGAAGTGTTTTGCAACAGGAACTCACGATGGTTCGTCGTGGATGTGACGGCACGTCCTGCAGGTCCGTCACAATTTACAGAGAGTCGATTTTCACGTCCTGAAACTATGTACCCTCGACGGGCCGTCGTGCCTGTGACGGTCCGTCGCAGTGCCCGTGGTCTTGGCCAATTTTTCCAGAATTAAAATTTGCTGCTCAAAACGACTAAACAGGTCGTTACACATACCTTATTCCTAATCAGAAAATCCATATAATCAATATATTTCAATGAAACTCAACATACCATCGCATATACAAATCTAATCATGATCAATATTTCAAGCCAACATCGTTATCAAGTACAATCCATCAAAATCTAAGTAAGAATTAAAGATCATGGGTCTTACCAATTTACCTTCACAAGCCATTTACCATAGTCTTACCATTACCCAACCACATTATTCCATTAACTGACATAATAAAAATCACATAATACTAATTAAAACAAAAACTAAGTCAATTGCATCATCACTATTCAATTCAACATCAATTCATGAACTAGGTTTAGGGAAGTAGGGTTAATTCATGACCTCTTCTATTGAAGTAGGTCTAACATGAAGAACTACCCTAATTCACAAATAATTAATCATATTATATCCATAATAATTAAAATAAACCAAGAACAATACAATATTAAAGATCAATTTTGCATAAAGAATAAAACCAATGTTTTTATCAACTTTTCAAAATCAAATTTGAAGTACCCTTTGAGTAAAGGGACTCCAAATGTGAATATCTTCCATACCATAGCTATTTATGAATATTGATGAAGAAAAAGTAGGAATCTTTCAGCCTTAAGGACTTTGACCTTGGTTTTCAATGGATTTTTCTTTTGGGAGAGAGAAATTTAAGAGAAGGAAGAGGATTTTGTGGTTGGAAATTGAAGTGAGTTAGGTTAGTTTAATGAGTGTTAGTTCTTTCACATCGTACCTTATTTAAATTAATTAGAAACCGCCTAACACTTTATTAACCACCTAAGGAACTAACTAATTAAAAAAACTTAAAGTTGGAGAGTGAAAACAAGATATGACCTTTGAGACCCCGACCAACGGTCCCTAGGTCAGTCTACGCCACCATACTGCACATCCATTGATAAGTTAAGAAATTAGTTTTTTAGCAATTTTTTGAGATTTGGCTAAGTGTTAGACTATGGAGCAATTGACGCCTCACCATAAGGCGACGCCCCGTCATTTGGCTCGTTGATTGCAACTGTCATTTGACTGCTTTTTGGTTATTTTGGAATCGTCGTCCTCAAGGACCCTTAGGGTTGTTCCTTGGGAGTCGTACCCATACTATTTTACACTAAACACACTCTAATACGTGTTTATAGACTCTATACGAAATTTTATTGATTTCTGACTCTTAAAACATCATGAAACATGCAAAGGCACACTTACTTCTGTTTTACAATTCTGTGAACGTCTCACACCTTTCTAGCTTTTTGAGTCTAAAACAGCTTAAATGATTTATATACATTATATTAGGTTTTAATACAGTGCTCTAAATCTTTGTTCAACAAGTGAGACTCTAGATTAGTGGTTAGACTTCCGGAGTGTTACATTATCCTCCTTAGGAACATTCGTCCCTTAACAACAGTAAAATCCTTTGTAGGGAAAGGAATGAATCAATACTAGAAGCCCAACTATCAACAACATAAAATAACATGATTTACAACTCAAATCAACATAGATATATGGTATTTATGTCAACGGGGATCACCCCCTAGAAGTACCATTGCGTACTTGACCTCTCGGAGGTCTTATACAAGTCTATAGTATCATACATCGCATCGACATAGTAAATTTTGAAGAAAATTTAAAACTTTTCAGAGCACCTCATATACTTGAAACTTTACTTCGTATACATATAAAACATATAATAATAAATATATGGACTCTAAGTATGAATGCCAACTTAGACTCAATAACTTTGGAGTACATTAGGGACAAGTCCTTAAGTCATAATGCAAAACTATACAATATTCATTAGACTTTACAATAAGTACACTTAGGACATCCTTGGACTTTAGGATTCATTTCCTTGATCTTGGGAATCACCTAGCAAGATCCTCACCATTCAAGATATAATTTAAGCATCTATAACCTACACTTTGTGTAAAAGGTAGAGAAGAATGGGATTAGCAAAAGAATTTACTAAGCATGACAACCATGCAAAAACATACATATAAAAGGGACAATTTCTTTGAAATCATACATCATGAAATTTTGAGTAAATCATCATAAAACATTTATCTGTAACATATATATCATTTTCATACTTCATTGAAACACAATCAAAGGCCGAACATCATAGAAAAGAACATATAAAATTTAAGTCCAATTTAAGGTCACTTTACAGTGAGCTCATTCCTCTTTACATTGAACTATTTCTTTTAATTCATTAGTCTCCAAGTAATCCATTAGGGAGACTTGGTGCAATATATTACCTTAGAACCACAGGGAAGATCATACATATCATTTACACAAGACAACACATACTATCATAGAAGTATAATACCACATAGACATAGCTAAGTCAAGACCTTCATCAAATAGTCAACAAGATCAACATCATGCATAAAGACTCATATCATGTATATCTTCATAATAAGTAGACAGATACTACAATGTCATGCATAAAGAACACATACAGAGTGACATGCATTATACGACCTTCCTAGAACTTCCTAGGGAGTTACTTGTGCAATGTCTAGATGGGTTAATTACATGTACCTATCCTAAGTAACATCCCTTAAGTCATTCTACTTAGATTCCTATTGATTTAACTTCCATTGTCAATTTTACTTTGCGGAAACTATAGCCTTGACCGACATAGACCATATGATGCTAAACATGAAATCCGGTTTCATAGAACCCTACACCAAAAGTAGGTTGCCTACCGGCAAAAGTATAACCAAATGTGACATAGATGTCTATGTGTATCCACTAGGTAGTATCCTATGGTGGCAACATAGTTATGGAACTTGTAGATACATGTGAAAACCCTCTTTATTACAAGATTAGTTATTGTAATTATTGGATTATTGAAACCCTATTTATGCCTATTGAGGGATTTTGGTGACCTTCCTACCATGGAAAGGGACACAAACTGATATTCAATTTCACTCAGTGCTAAGATAAGTTCCCTTCATTAAAAACCATTATTATATTTTTACTTTATAAATCATAGGTTTAGGAGAGTCATCCCCTCATATGCTTAACTCATGGGTCATAGATGGAAGTTCTTCAACATAAATCATGTATAGAATACATTAACATGAACATACTATATGTAAAGAATAATAGGGTACACATGAATACACCATTCAAGGACCCTCTCTTGACTAGATATTCATACATGCGCGTGTGTGTATACATGCATGTGAGTTAACCTTTCACATAACACATTAAGTCACACAAGTTCATATATGAATGCGTGAGTATATAGGCATAAATATATATGAGCAATCCTTCATATAAACCCCCTAAGATACTATGCACATTCTTATTTCATACTTTCATACACATCATATTCATAACATGTTCATATATTCATCTTTCATAAACATAGAAACCAAAAATAGGAACTATCCTATCAAGATACACATGTGAAATGTATAGACAAGGTACCATACTCTTGCCCATTCTAGTACACCTATCAAGTAATCCTAGCAAGGAATACATAACATACTTCACATACATATACTTTACATGCATAGTAGTAGACACTAGTGAATGTGAGAACAACCTTTCATTTAAACACAAAAACCTATACTATTTGTAACAAGCATGTAAGTGAGAGTGTATGTAGATTGACCAACAGGATCACATAATTGATGTCAATAACTTCTGGAGTAATCCACCCTCTTAGACAACATTATACTTTAAAGAAAATACCACTTAACACATAATAGCATAGGATGCAAGCCAATATAAACATTATAACCAAGGCTCCTAATTTAGCTATTGACAATTTCATATAAGAGGTACATGGGTAGGGGATAATAACCATTTTAAAACATAAATGGCAGAACCTATACAATACCGTAACATGAATATACACATTCTCATACAATAGTCTCACAACCTAGATCACTACTAGATAGGAAGATAGGCACAATTATATCATAAGGTGATCATTTAATCTCCAAATTATATATTAATCAATTTTCCTTCAAGGTCATGGTCAACACATATATAATTAAAATAAAGTAAACACCCTCAACATAAGTGGACCATGCCACACAATGCCATACAAGGCTTCATTAACATTTCTATAAATAAGTAGAGAAGTAGAAGAGTAGAGGAAATAAGCATTCTTCCAACTCCTCAACCATTGATCCTCATTGATAAATACACCTTGTCTACCAATAATTCATAAATATGGCAGTATCTTAATGTAATTTAATCATATAAGAAAACAGGTACAAGTCGCTACAAGAATATACTATAACATGATACAACATATCAACATACTAAGAAAGTAGAATAACACAGATTATTAGGTAATTTCCCTTGAATTGATTGTAAATTATATTTGGTATATAATATTAATATAAGGCAGTAGCTAAACCTACATTTAACCAGACTGAAATCAGGATTGCATACCCTCAATATTAAGGTTACAACATAGGAATTTAGGCTTGTCGATTTGGTAGTGTATTGGAGAATTTACTAATACTATGAACTCTCTAAGGAATTGATTATCATTCATATTTTATCAAAAATAGAATCATTAGGCAGTATCTAATGCGGTAAGAAATCAAGAAGAAAAATGCTTGATATAACGACAACTCAAGATCCATCAAACACTTAGCTTTTTGACTTCATAGCCTAAAGAATCTAGATCAATTCATGCAAGTCTTTCTTAGATTGTTCATGAAGGATTAATACCTAATAAATTCATCAATTATATCACCCTAATACTATAGCTACAACAGTTCATACATAATAAAAACTCTACACAGCTAATCTCACAATCGACTACAAGGCAACATGTAGAAACATAGGCTATTCATGTTCAAATCTTCATATATTTATCCTCAAGGACTCATCATAATAAATTAAACATAAATTCATGTAAAAAACAACATATACAATCCCTTCAAATCATAATTCAATCCATAGCAATTTAAGATCACAAAGCCAATGCAAGGCTAAATCATTTTGGTGAAGAAATATGGGTTCATCACGCATTTGGATTGAAAACGACTTTCAAATTATATGAAAATAATCAATACATTCATATTATTCCCTTGAAATCAGTTTAAGAAAGAACACATGGCAGATTGAAGAAGAAAGTGTTTGATCATATTTTTCTTTTTTGAAATCTTTGAGAATGGATCTCTAGATTAAAAGATAACTAGAGACGAAGATCACCATACCTTTGTCTAGTTGAAAAATTCTAAAACTTGATTATTCAGCCATGTACAATCCAGCTTCAATCTGTTCTTGAGATTCACAAACAATGTTGGTTTCTAGAGACAGTATTTTGTGAGGGAAAGTCTTAAAACATGTGGGTAAATTTTTGAATGGGTTGATCAAATTTTTGATAACTTATATACACCCAAAATCACATAAATAACACCTTAATAATCAGGTTAATACGTGGGGTGAATTTCCCATTCACCCCTTTATTTGGCAGCATACCTGCGCAGGAGACAGTCACGCGACACATGGGTCTTAACGGGGCGTCACAACCACGACGGGCCGTTACATGCCTCCGTCATTTGCTAGAGTTGCTGCCCAAGGTTCCTTCCTTCACCCTCGTCTATGTCCCTCATGAGGGACCCTTTAACGGGCGGTCACAGCCATGACTGGCTGTTGACTACTCAGTCACCAGGGTCTGCTTAGGACAGCCTTCACGGTGGTTTTGGGTCCTTGTTTTGGGGCCTCTTCTGGATCATTTTCCAACATTATTATAACCCTTAAAACATTATAGACCTTCAACATAAATTTCATAAAAAACAAACATGTGTAAGACTTTCAAACAGACTTGGCCCTAACATGACTTATGATGAACGTCTTAAGGGCTATCTTTCAAACACCTTGGGCATTCGACCTTCAAACTTCACGAAATTTCATATAGCAACATAAAAAATCATTTAAAACAATTTTAAGCCTTATTAGGGTCATTTCATACATATTTAGGCATGCATGCATAGATGAGGAACATAAGCGACTAGTCGTCGAACGTCTTGGACGTCCCTTGACGTTCAACTTCAGACTCACTTCAAATTTTGTACACAGCCTATAAACAATATAATAATACATTTTATTTCCTTATAATTTAAGGAAAACACGTTAGGATCTTGGCACCTTATACCATTTTTGAGGTCTTCCAATATCCCCCACTTGGGAATATTTGTCCTCGAATGACACATAGGTCTGTGTAATAACACCAAGGACTTCAATGCATATAAGATAAGTTAATAAAATTTAAAATATAATCAAATCATTTTAGCAGTCAATGAACACAAGCAAGCGAAAGCATTACTCACTCACTCTTTAATGCATCAAACACTTCATATTCATAAGAATTAATTACAAGAAAATATTGAAAATATACTCATAGTCAGATCATCACTCATACCCAAAGTTACTTAAGCACTCATACTTCAATGCACATAAACTTGAGTTAGTTAAATCACAAAGATCTTCATTAGTAGACCTAATGCCATAAAAGGTCATACTCAATCAAACCATACTTAGTGGTGTTTATGGAAGAATGTATTGCTCCTAAACAAACTTACATGTATCATGAGTTTACACCTTAGGTAAGTACAAGGTAAATCTCTTTTTAAAAAAAATCATAAATCTCAACTTTCTAACAAAGACATCCTTATATTTTTCCTCCTAATTAAGTCTAAGTTGTAAGTCAAACAAAGTACATCACAAAAAAATAGGAAGACATTCCATAAATTTCTTTTTTTAGCGTAATACTCACCCTTATAGTATGCCTCATTTTAGAAAAAATAACACAAATTATGGGCACACACATGGACACTTTGCTAAACATGCTTTAACTTTCAAGAATGAGCCTACAATTATGCATTTTAAATCATAAAAGTCACATAGTTTTCAAGAGACTCAACATAATTCATTTTAAAGAGACTCATTTTCCATTACAAGGCTAAACAATTAATCCTACAAGTGACTATTACCAAGCTCCTTGTCTTACCTGATGAAGTCAACTTAACAATTAGCACATAAAAATGAAAGTCAACATTAGAAAACATGGACTTTATAAAAAATTTCATTTCATGCTCTTTGGAATATTCATCATGTCTCCAAGATGATGTCAATCAATTCATACAAATCATATAAAGGTCATTCAGTTTACATTTTATGCAAGACTATATTCATGAACAAGCATACTAAGAATTTATTGTTTTCCAATTCATGTAAGAATAGAAGGACAATGTAGACAATTTCTACAACCTCACTACTCAAACACCATCCGGCATTTAGGGTAAACCCAATTAAGAGTAACTTAACCCAACCTGTAGAGGATCTACATAACACAACCTTAATTTTCACCACTTAAAGTTATTAATACTTTATAAGGAACTTTCATTAATTAAATATAGAAAAACTAAGGCATTCTAAACCTTATCATTTTAGGCAAATAATCTTAAACCATCAATTTTGATCATACTATTCAATACACATATGGTCTTCCTACAATGCAATAGACCCTAAGGTCATACATCATTTGAGAAAAACATAAAGCAGTTTCATTGTAACAACCCTAAAAATGAATAAGTTAAGAAATACTTAATGTGTAAAGAATGCTTACGATTAGACCAAGGTTCACACAGATTTATATACGATGGGTAGAACCAAACCTCAGAACCCTTATTACGGCCAAAACAACTAACTTGGAGAGTAATTTGAGCTTGGAAGGTTGGAACCAGCAATGTAGGGCTCTCGAAAATGAAGATTTAATCGAAGGAGTCTTTACCGGACATAAAAAGAGGAAATTTCAAGTTTTGAGGGTCCAGGGGTAAAATGATCTTTTCAAGGACAAGGGTGATATTGTAATGAACCTAAGGAATTAATTAATTAATTAATTTTATTAAAGAACCGGTTCGGGTTGGGTCGACCCAAAATGACATATTTTCGTTAAACGGTGTCACCCGAGTTCGAGCCCCAATGGAAGCAACAAATTGGTGATTTATTTCATATTTAAAATCCAATTTGTTAAGTGAATTTTTTTCCTTTCATGTATAAGTTGAAATAAATCAGATTTTATTAATTAAATTAAACCCTATTTTGACTAAGTCTTGAACTAGACTCCTAACCCTAAGATAACAGACTCCTAACACGTCTATCACACCCTCACACGATCAAACAAATTCTTTCCAACATATATCTTCCAAAAATAATGTGAAGAACAAAAAATTAAACCAATGTTCTTCACACTTGAAGAACTTACACGAATTTTAAAGAAAAACAACCTAATCACACGTTAGGCTTAGGGAGGTTTGTCCGTCAAAGTGGTGTTTACATTTAGAGGGTTGGACATGATTCTTGAGAAGGTTTGGGCAGAAACATCAACGTTTGAACAAGGATTAAGGTATGAGTTTCTTCTCTCTTTGTCCCTTTCCAAAGAGAGCCCCTTGAGATTCAAGATATTCATCCCGAAAACTAAGGTTGTTCCCCGTTGCATGTCGCTGTCACTAGCTCCCATTTTATTATAGGTTGAGTATGTTTGCTAGTAGAAAGTATAGATGAAATGTGTTTTTTTGATGTTTATGTTTAAGTATGCATTTCTGCAATTATGTGAATATTGAATATGTTTTCTGAAATTATGATAAAATATTATGTGTGTGTGCAACGTGTGGCATTTAATATACTCACTGTTGGAGGTGTGAAATAGCATGTATAATCCTTGTATTTTAAGTGCAAAGGTTGTAAAGAATGTGATCTTCATATGGGGTGTGAAGTTATTGATTTTGAGTGAAAACTCTTGACTAATGTAACTACTAAACGACACTTAATAATGCACTAAATGTTTCATGAAATGCCTAATAACTATCGTCAAAAGGTTGGTGAAAGGAAGCTAAAAACTATGAAGGAATTTCCAGCTTGGTTATACTTTAGTTTCGGTCAAAAACAAGGTTAGAATCTGGGTTTTTAAATGAAAATAAAATAGGTGAGTTCAATGGGGATTGAAACCAAGAACTCACAGGTGAACTAATGCTAAAAACGTATAAAAATGGGGGGGGGATGGGGTTAAAGGGAATCGAACCGGTGTGACTACTTTATTCGCGAAAAGAATAAATGAAAAAATGGGCTGGTGGGAATCGAAGACGTGTTCCTGGATGATAAAGGAGAGAACAATAAATTAAATAAATAAATGAGAGGTGTGGAGGTTGAACCCACGACCACCAAGCAGGAAGTAAATGAAGAGAAATTAAAGAATAGAAAATGTGAGTCCTGGGAATCGAACCCACGACCTCAAGGCTGGAAAGGGGAAGGCGAATTAAATAAGAAAGTGAGTTGAGGCTGTGGGAGCTCGATCCCCAACCTCACAGCCAAATGGCCTAACTTACTAGACGTTAAAATTAAAATAAAAGTAAGGAGTATGTGGGGTTTTGGAGCAACAACATCCCAATCCCCAACAAACATAATGAATGAAATAAAAGAGGCTATGGGGATTTGATCCCACAAGCTCTTGGTCTAGGAGAAATAGAACAATAAGGTGTTAATAAAAAATAAAAAGGGGTTGTGGGGGTTCGAACCCACAACCCTTCGGCAAAATTAAGAGGAAATATAAGTAGAAAACTAAAGATACAATGTTAATGTTGGGGTATGATTAAGATTCCCAATGTAATAGAGATTAAGAATAATATCACTGCAAAATATAAATGTTATCTAAGTTATTCGAACTTGGGTCCTTGCCCAAATTCCGTATTGACAAATAAGTCATACATCAATTGAATGTTCAAGAATAATGCCACCTACTTAAATCAAAATCGAGATCTTAACATACATACAAAATGCATAAGTCTTGTACTACATAATCTTAGGAAGATATGTGTCACTTAACGAACTATAAATGAAGCCTAATTGCTTGTATGTATAGACCAATAAGTCTAGCATACGATAAAAAAAAAGTGAACCTAAGATGTATGTAATGAAATGATGAAACTCTTGAAGGGTTAAGTATGAGTGTAAGATACACTAAACGGCCAAGTGCATTGGCATATGATGAAATGAACATTCATGTAAAAAGGGGTGAGTAATTATGAAGAGCAAACGTTCTAATGTTAATGAATGCGGTGACAACATGATATGAGTCTAATGTAAAATATGGGAGCAATCTCAAATGAGCCTAAGTAAATGTTACAAAACATACTCACCTATAAGAGTTTAAAGTTAATGAATAGATCAGTCTCTGTGATCACTCTAATGAAAGTATAGAGATTATCAAACTGAATACTATTGATAAGATGCGAATTCATCTATTGAGCTATGATGTCCTCTTACTAGAAGACATCTTCTATAATGTGTGAGTTGAATGAAATGGAACATTATATGGAGCACTGATAGACTAGCTATGAGTGGTGATGCCTTCTTACGGGAAGGGCAGAGGTTCACGTAACTCTCATTAGATGAGACTGTCAGACATGCCGAGTATGGGTCTCCTTGTATGTCTTAGTATTTGAACCTATACTGCCAATGTAGGGATCTAGTAGGGTTGAATCCCCTATATATGCTAGCATGTTTTAGGTCACTTTGGCCGGTGATTCCACCACTTTTCGGTGTTGCCCAGACACTGCATTTAATGATGCTCACATGATCTATGTCGGTTCAAGATAAATTTACCAAAGAATTAATTAGGCCACCCTCAAATGATGCACATAATGAAATGAACGATACCAAAGGTGTAAGGCTAGTATAATCAAGAGGTGAGCTAGACTTAAAGTAATAACGCTAGGTTATTCTTTGTCATTGTACAACAAACCCGATGAGAGTCTTAAACTAAATCCCATGTATGATTGGTGATTGCACTAGTACATGATAGAATTAAAAAAAAGTTTGTATGAATGAATGAAGCAGACTCTGTGCTTGATAATGAAGGATCCCTAGTTGAGGTCCCATATGTTGAGCCCTCATTTGGGGAAGTCATAAAGTCAAGTCCATGATCCAAAGGTCTCATGGCGTATGAAAGAATTATATGAACTACGTGATATGATATGTAAAATATGTTATCTGCTGTTTTCAAAATGATAAGTATGATGATTCATGTGACACTCATGGCATGACTATCAAAATCCAAATTTGACAGGTCCATTGACTTCCCTGATCCTAATTTGGCAAGTCCACTGACTTGACTTTCCATAAATCATGTTGTTAGGAAAGACCTATTCTTTCTAATGCATGTCCTTGGTGTGTGCTTGCATATATCCCTACTTAGTACAAGTGTGTACTAATGACATACAAATATTTATTTTAGGTGCAGGAACAGGTGGACGTTAGATCTTACAGTACGACGTTGCAGCTATGTGAACGTAGAGCTTTCATTTGGACTTGGTAGGTCCTCACGCTTTCGAAGTTGTCGACTATTATTATCTATATTAGATGTAGGCTTTAACTATTGGAGCTTGTTCCACTAGTGTTTCATTTCTCATTTCATTTTCAGACTTTATATTGTGCCATTTTGGCATGTACATATTTAATGCAGCTACAAACTATTTCTTTCATTTGATGATCTTAATGTTAGATGGTTGATTGTGAACAATTATACATGTTATAGAATGTTTAGTAAGCATATTAGGAAATAAAAGAATGACGTATGTAGGCTTGTCTACGACCTCAAAGAGGTCAATGACGCCAGTCTCTTCTAAGGTCTAGACTCATGTCGTGACATTCATAACACAATAAGATGTTTAGAAATAACTGCACGAGTCATCTTGTCTTAAGGTTCTCATTCATTATTTCAAAATAGTAAAACTCCTTTTCACATTTATTATCATATTCATATTCATCAATTCTACACATATTTCAAAAACATCCAATCAAAAGACAATTTAGTTGGTTCTCTAAACATGTTATAGTAAGTCCTAGTCCTTATAGTGAGCACTTCAAAATATCAAGAAATGCAACATTTAGACAATTCAGGGGACAAGCATTGCAATATAAGAAGCTCTACCAACTCATCCTTCATAAGCATGCACACTATCATCAGAACTAGTATCAAGTCTTTACAAGGGACTCCAATTTTCACTAGCAACTTATCCAGTATCTCTTATATACAAAAGGAGACAATGAACACTTTCAATCACATACACTCATAGGATAGTATGCTTCCATAGATAGTTATTAAACATTCCAAGTTCAAATCCTAGTATTTTGCTACCATCATAAAAACCATATAGGATAACAAAAATATAAGAGAATTCACTTTAGCCACGATATTTTCTTGCGTTCTTTAACTATATCATGACACACATTATTTGACATTTCTTGCTATTTGACATGGATTTCATATATTGCCATAATTTGCATCACATCATCAAATAAGAGATATTTCATACATAGTTAGGTAAGATAACCAATCATAATCCCCATAGAGTTAACCTGTGCTATGATCTACTAAAGCCCCATAACCATTCTAAGCCAAGAAACCCAATAGGAACTAGAATTAGCACCATACTCCACTCATATATAACCTTCTTGCATGCATAACTCCATATCTTTAGCACACTAGGCCATTTAAATGTCTATAAGCATAGAGATCATCACATAAGGATAATTACATTTATCAACATACACAAACATAATATAACCTTCTAAGATCTCCATCAAGGTAAACTAGTGCAACACATAGATAGAGTCTCATACCCCTACATAAGTTTAGTTAACCCTTCAAGTTGCCTTAGTTAGTTTATACATCATCAAATAAGGACAAGTGTCACCTTCACACATACTCATTCAAACCATATAACAAATATAAGAATTTTAAACTCACCTTTTATACATCAAGCATAGAGAAATCTCATCCAAGCAATCACATCTAAAAGACCTCCGGACAAGAAAACATAAGAGAGAGATCTTATAGAGTTAAGTTCTATGAAACAACATGATAATGATGAAGAAGGGAAAATCTATCTTCCTATAGTCTCTCATACAATTTGGTGTGTCGCGACTCACAACCAATGATACAAGACTCTACTAGATGTGGAAATGTGAGACTTCATGGACCCTAAACCACTTTTAAAAATGTAGTGCTCTGATACCACGTTTGTCACGATCAGGGAGCACCCACTAGAAGTAATATGGCATACTTGACCTCTCAGAGGTCTTATACAAGCCTATAATTATCATTCATCGCATCAACATAGTAAATTTAGCGGACAATTAAAAACTTTCATAGCACCTCATATGCTAGAAACGTTATTTCATATACATTTAAAATATAAGTCATAATACATATATAGATTCCAAGTCACTTTTCCATCAAAGAATCAATAACTTAAGAGTACATAAGGGAAACGACCTTTGAGAAATAAAACACAACTATACAATATTTAATAGGCATTACAATAAGTATACATTAGGACATCCTTGGACTTAAGGATTCCATACCTTGATCTTGGGAATCACCTAACAAGCTCTTCACCATTTAAGATATCTTTTAAGAATCCATAACCTACAGTTTGTGTAAAAATTAGAGAAAAATGAGATTAGCATATGAATGTAGTAAGTATGGCAACCATGCAAAAACATGTATTTAAAAGGGACAATTTAATTGAAATAATACTTCATGCTATTTTTAGTAAATCATTATAACATGCTATTTTTAGTAAATCATTATAAAGCCTATATCACTGACATATATATAATTTTCATAATTCATAGAAACACAATCAAAGGCCAAACATCATAAAAAGCACATACAAAATTTATGTTCAATCTGAGATCACTGTATAACGAGCTCATTCCTCTTTACAGTGAACTGTTCTTTTAATTTATTAATCTCCATGTAATTCTTTAGGGAGAGTTGTGAAACGTATAACCTTTGGACCACAAGGAAAATCATACATATCATCTAAACAAGGCTGTACATACCATTATAGAAGTATAATACCACACAGACATAGTTTAGTTCAAGACCTTCATCATATAGTCAACAAGATCAACATCATGCATAAAGACTCATATCATGGACATCCTTATAACAAGTAGACATATACTACAATGTCATGCATAAGGAACACCTATATAGTGATATGCATTAGTACACCTTCCTAGAACTTCCTAATGAGCTACTTGTGCAATGTCTTGAAGGGTTCATTAATTCCACCTATCCTAAGTAACCTCCCTTAAGTCATTCTATTTAGGGTCCTAGTCATATAACTTCCATTGTCCATTTTACTTTTGGGAAACTATATCCTTAACCGACATAGACTATGTTATGCTAGAAATAAAATCTCATGTCATAGAATCCCCACAGAAAAGAAGGTGGTCTACTGGACAAAGTAGCACCAAATGTGACATAGCTTTCTAGGTGGATCGAATAGCAAGTAATCTTGTTGTGGCAAGATAGTTATGGAACTTGGAGGTACATGTGAAAACCCTATTGATGCCAAGATTAGGAATTGTAGTTATTAACTTATGGAAACCGTATTTATGCCCATTGAGGCATTGTGGTTATTCACCTCATGATATTTATGGTGACCTACCTTCCTACAATATGAAGGGACACACACTCATATTCAAGTTCAGTCGGTGCTAAGCTTACTTCCCTTCATTGAAAACCTTTATTATATTTTTACTATATAAATCATAGGTTAAGGAAAGTCATCCCCTCATATTTTTAACTCATAGGTCATAGATGGAATTTCATCAACCTAAATCAAGTAAAGAATTAATTCACATGAACATAGCATATGTATAACATCATCTAGCTTAGGGTACACATGAATACACCATTTGCGGCCCCTCTTTTGACTAGCTCTTCATACATGTTTGTGTGTGTGTATATGTGAGAAAAACTTTGACATAACACATTAACTCACACAAGATCATATATCAATACATGAGTCTATATGCATAAATAAATGAGCAATACTTTCATATAAACCCACAAAGACACAATGCACATTCAACTTCATACTTTCATACACATCATATTTATAACATGTTAACATATTAATCTTTCATGTACATAGAAACCAAACATATGAACTATCCTATCAAGATACACCTGTACAATGTATAGAAAAGATCCCATACCCTTGCCCATATTAGTACACCTATCAAGTCATCCTAGCAAGGAATACATAACATACTCACATACATATACTTTACATTCATAGTAGTAGACATTAGTGAAAATGAGAACAACCTTTCTTTTAAAACCCATGACCTATACTACTTGTTACATGCATGTAAGTGAGAGTGTGTGTACATTGACCAACATGATCACATAACGTCTATCAATAACTTCTTGAGGCAACCACCCTATTTGACCACATCATACTTCAAAGGACATACCCCACAACACATAATAGCATAGGAGTCAAGACAATATAAACTTTATAACCAAAGCTCCTAACTTTAGCTATTTACCATTTCATATAAGGGGTTCATGGGTAGGGGCTTCTAACCATTTTAAAACATCAATGGCAGAACCGATCAATACACTAACATATATATACTCATGCTCATAAAATAGCCACACAACCTAGATCACAATTAGATAGGAACATAGGCACAATTACATCATAAGATGATCATTTAAAACTCTAAATCATATATTAATCATTTTCCTTCAAGGCAGTGTCTACAAATATATAATGACAATAAAGTAAACACATATACCATAAGTGGACCATACCACACAATTTCATACAAAGCTTCATCAACATTTCTATAAAGAAGTAGAGAAGTAGAAGAGTAGAGGAAATAAGCATTCTTACCAACTCCTCAACCTTTGACCTCATTGATAAATACACATTTTCTACAAATAATTCATATATATGGCAGTATTTAAATGTACTTTAATTATATCAGAAAAAATGTAGAAGTTTCTACAAGATTATACTATAACATAATACAACATATCAACATACTAGGAAAGTAGAATAACATAGATCGTTAGCTAATTTCCCTTGCATTGATATTAAATAATATTTCGTATACAATATCAATGTAAGTCATTATCTAAACCTACATTTAATCATATTGAAATAGTTATTACATACCCTAAAGATTAAGGTTACAACATAGGTATTTAGGCTTGTCGATTAGCTAAAGTATACAAGAATTTGGCAATACTTTGAGCTCTATAAGGCTTTTATCATAATTAATATTTTACCAATAGTATAATCATTATGAAGTATCTAATTAGTAAATCAACAAGAAAACTTTCTTTATATAACGACAACTCTAGATCCATCACACACTTAGCTTTTTGACTTCATAGCCTAAAAGAATCTAGATCACTTCATGCAAGACTTTATTATGTTGTTCATTATATATTTATACATACAAAATAATCCATTATATCACTCTTATAAAGAAGCTACAGGAGTTCATACAAAATCAAAACTCTACACAGCCGATATCACAATAGACTTCAAGTCAACATGTAGAAACATAGTCTATTAATATTCAACTCCTCATATATTTATCATCATGTACTAATCATCATAAATTCAACATAAATTCATGTACATAACAGCATATACAATCACTTAAACGTAATAGAATAATAATTCAATCGATAACAATTCAAGATCACAAATCCCATGCAAGGCTGAATCATTTTGTTGAAGAAACATGGGTTCATCATGCAATTGGATTGAAAAAAACTTTCAAATCAGTAGGAAATCATCAATACTTTCATATTATGCCTTTTAAATCTGTTTAAGAAAGAACACATGGCAGATTGAAAAAGAAAGTGTTCGATCATATTTTTCTCTTTAGAAATCTATGAGAATGACTGTCTAGATGAAAAGATAATTAGAGATGAAGATCGACATACCTTTGAGTAGTTTCAAACCTCTAAAACTTATTATTCATCCATGGAAAACCCATCTTGAATTTCTTGAGCTTCACCAATAATGGTGGTTTCTAGAGAGAGTATTTTCGGAGGAAAATGCTTAAAACATGTGGGTTAATTTTAGAATGGGTTGATAACCTTTTTTTATCACGTATATACACCCAAATCACTTCAATATCCCATTAATAATCAGTTTAAGATGTGGGATAAATCTCATATTCACCCCTTTAATTGGCAGCAGACCTGCACAGGAGACAGTCACGCGACGGATGTGCCTTGACGGTGTGTCACAACCATAATGGGCCGTCACAGGCCTCCGGTGTTGGCTGCACTCGCTGCCAAAGTTTTCTCAATATATCCTTGGCTAAATCCCTCACGATGGGACCCTTTGAAGGGGCGTAAAAACCATGATTGGCCGCTGACTGCACCGTCGCAAGGGTATGCCTAGGACAGCCTGCACAACGGTTTTGGGTCGTTCTTTTGGGGCCGCTTGTGGGGCCCTTTAAAAGTTGTACCCAAACGTTCCAACATTATTATAATCCTTAAAAATTTATAGACCTTCCACATTAAATTTTTCCAAAAAACACACCTACAAGACGTCGAAAGAGCCTTGGCCCCAACATGACATACTATGAGTGTTACGGGCTATTTTTGTAACGCCTTGGACGTTCTTGGGAGCTTGACCTCCACACTTAACGAAAGTTCATACTACAACATTAAACATCATTTAAAACAATTTTAAGACTTATTAAGATTATTTTATACAGATTTAGTCTTGCATGCATATATGAGGAACATAAGCGACTAGTCGTCGAACGTCTTGGACGTCCCTTGACGTTCGACTCCCAAATCACTTCAAAGTTCATACACTGACTATAAATCATATAATAAGAAATTATAGGACCTTAGAACTTTATTAAGAAAATTTTAGGCTCTAGACACCTTATCCCATTTTCGGGGACTTCCAATTTAATCATGGCAACTCAAATCACAATTTACTACATATAAGATGTCAACATCATAACATGAGGAATCTCCTTATAACTATGAACATGAGCTAAACATAATGATCAATACACTCAAACCAAAACTTCTTACTGTCAACATGAGAACAACATAATTATAAAGTCACATATACCAAAACTTCATACAACGTGTTAACATGCTCAATAATATTTTATGTAGGAAACAATTCAATAAACACAATTAAGTGAATTTCAAGCCAAAGAGCATTTTTCATGAAAACTCATTTTAGCACAAGACTTTTACCATATTTATGCATATCTTTTTAAAACAAGTCAAACTGAAATTTACTCATTTTTTCATTATTTTTAGGATTAGTTATGAGAAAAATGAGGTAACTGGACTATATGTCAGCCTCGGCATCCCATGTTGCTCCCTGAACTAGGTGGTTTCTCCATAGGAGATTTAAAGAGGCCATTTCCTTATACCTCAACTTCTTGACTAGTCTATCAAAGATCTCCACTGGAACCTCTTCATAGGGAAGTCTCTAATCCACACCTAACCCTTCTATGTGAAGTATGGACACGAGATCACCATTACACTTCTTTAAAATGGAGACATGAAACTCAGATAAACAAAAGATAGTTCACTATAGGCGTGTCAAAAATTAACCCACCCAATGATTTAAGGGTTGTGATCAAAATAATCTGAATTGGCTTCAAGCCATTCAAGTTTAATTTATTTGAATAGAATTCTCAATTGAGCCCCATTCAATTTTCAATTTCAACCCGTTTAAAATCCTTTTATCAAGATATGTTCCTATATTGAAGGTATGAATTGTAATATATTTAACATCTTTTAGGATTTATCTATCCATTTATTACTTTTTTAACAAAAAATTCTTGAGAGGAAATTCAAATGTTGACTATACAAGTCATATTTTTATAGGTTAAACTATTAAGATTAATTGGTTCAAACTGGGAGGGTCAAGACCAAACTCAATTTTTAGCCCATTTGAGCCCAAAATAAACTTGGGCGTCTCAATATCTAACACGATTTCTATTCAACACATTGTAGTATTTCCAATTTAAACCCCACTCGCCCACATTTGACACCCCTAGTTCACTAGGTAATCTCAACTCATATACAACTCTTCCAACCCTTTGCAAAACATCATTGGGACCCATATACCGGGGACTTATCTTCCTCTTTTTGGTGAATCTTATCACACCTTTCATAGGTGAGGTAATCAAATACACCACATCACCTACTTCGAATTAAAGATCTCCCCCCCTATTGTCGGCATAGGACTTTTGCCGACTATAGGCTATTTTTAACCTATCCCTTATCATACGAATTTTCTCTAAAGTTTTATAAACTATTTAGTGACCAAGGAAAAAAGAATCACCAACCTCAAACCACCAACCAGAGACCTACATATCCTACCATAAAGTGCATCAAATAGAGTCATCAAGATAGTCGAATGATAGCTATTATTATAGGAGAACTCAATACGACAAGTAATTATTCCAATTCCCTTTAAAGTCTATGACACAATCCCTTAACATATCTTTAAGGGTTTGAATAGTACTCCGCTTGACCATCCGTTTGGGGATAAAAAGTGATGCTAAGCTTCACTTTAGTACCCAATCCTTTTTGAAAAGACCTCCAAAAACGGGAAGTAAATTGAGGACCTTTATCAAAAATGATGTACAAAGGGATCCCATGAAGACTCACAATGTCATAAATGTTGACCCTTGCATAACCCCCCTCCTTATAAGTAGACTTAACGAGAATAAAGTTAGTATAATTTTTCAATCTATCCCCTATCACACAAATTGAGTAATTTTGCCTCTGGGTTCGAGGAAACCCAACAACGAAGTCCATACTAATTTCTTCCCACTTCCAAGTAGGAACATCCATTTCTTGAATTAGACAACTAGTCTTTTTATGCTCGGTTTTCACATGTTTGCAATTTGGACACTTGGCTAAAAATTTTGCTATGTCCCTTTTCAAGCAATCCCACTAATATACCTCTCTAAGATCACAATACATTTTAATGGAAACTAGATGGATGGAATATCGGGAACCATGATCTTTATGTAACACCCTATCTCAAATCATCAACATCCGATACACATAATCTATTTTGGTACCTTAGCGCACCATCTCCCTCTTTTAAAATGACTCATTCAACGTACTAAATACCAATTTCTTCAAATCCATCAATAGTGGATAAAGATGTTGTATACTTCCCCTCAACAACTAAATTTGACTCATAGTTTTTATGAACCACAAAGCCACCATTTGGGGAATCATCCAACTGAACACCCTACCTAGACAACGTATGAACATCTTTCACTTTGTCTTTCTTCTATTCTTTCACGTGAGACATACTACCCATGGTCATACGAATTAAAGCATCTACAATTATATAAGACTTTCTGGGTGTTAGAGAACACTCATGTCATAATCTTTCAATAATTCAAACCATTTTATCTGATGGAGATTCCACTCGTTTTGAGTAAACAGATATTGAAGCTTCTTATTGTCGCTATACACGTCTACATGAACACCAGACAAGTAATGTCTCCATAATTTCAAAGCAAACACTACGGCTGCAAATTCAATATTATGAGTTTGATAATTCTTGCCATGCACCATGAGTTGTCTAGAGGCATCGGCTATTACCTTACCATGTTCCACAAGAGCACACCGTAAAACCACTTAGGATGCATCACAATATACAAGAAAATACTTAATACCCTGTAGTAGAGCAAACACCAGAGCAAAGGTAAGCCTTTCTTTTATAATTGGGAAGCTTCTTTCACATGCCTATGAACATTAAAACTTCACACTCTTATGGGTCAAGGTAGTCAAAGGAGAAGGGATGGACGCAAAGACATCCACATACCTCATATAATACCATGCTAAATTTAAGAAACTTCTAATTTTTGGTGGGGTAAATGGTCAAGAACAACGATATGACCAAGAAACGTCACTAATCTAAACTAAAACTCACACTTGCTATAATTGGAAAATAGTTAGTGTTCCTTTAACACTTGTAATATCACTCTCAAATGATCCACATGATCACCCTCATTTTTCGAATACACCAAGATATCGTCAATGAAGAGAATCATAAAAGAACCAAGGTACTTTTGAAACACCATATAGGTTCATAAAAACTCTTGGTGCATTGGTGTTACAAAACGACATGACTAAGAACTCATAGTCCCTATATGTAGTTTGAAATGCATTATTATGTACGTCCTGACATCCCACTCTAAGTTGGTGATATCCTGATCACAAGTCAGTCTTAGAAAAGTAGCTAGACCTTGGAGTTGATTAAACAAGTGTTCAATCAGATGGGAAAGGATAATTTTTCTTAATGGTGACTTTATTGAGTTGACTATGATCAATACACATCCTTAGGGACCCATACATCTTTGTAACAAACAACACTGGAGCTCCACCTGGTGAAATACGAGGTTGAATGAAACCCTTATCTAATAACTCCTTGAGTTGAAGATTTAACTCTTTCAATTCAACTAGGGCCATCAGTTAAGAAGGGATTGGAAAGGGTTCATAACCAGTAATAACTCTATACAAAAATCAATTTCTCATTCTAGAGGAATTTTGGGTATTTCAATGGGAATGTCCTTCACTACGGGGACCAACTCAATTAGAGGGATGTCGAACTCAAGATTAATGAATCTTACAATGTGGTAAAGACACCCTTGAGATATAATTTTACAAGATTTTAGACAATAAATTATATGAAATCTAGGAGTTAAGTTACCCCCCTTCAACTCTAAGAAGGATACATCAGTAAAATTGAATTTAACTAATCTCGTTCGACAATCAATGGAAGCAAAAACACATGCAACAATTTCATTCGCAAAATAACATAAAAATCGACCATATCAAGTTCTACCAAATCCACCCAAGGTAATCTATCGGCAAAAGATATAGGACAAATCGTATAGACTTTTCTACCCACAACGGAGTCATCCACTAGGGTTATAACCGATAGTGGTTCAATAAAAATATCGGTTTGAATATTAAATTTTTTAGCTATTAAAAGAGATACAAATGACAATGTAGCATTATGATTAAGTAAAGCATAAACATTGATACGCTCAAACTTACTTCTCAAATGAGAAGTAAAGCGGTCGTGTCAAGTAAATAACCCAACTAGTGAGGTTGGGATCGTTCCCACGAGGAAAATAGTCTAGACTTAACTTTAACCTAGTATTACTATCGTTTGGTCAATAACTTTCTTGGAAAGTAAAAATATAAAAAGGGGGGTTTGTATTACCTAATGAGTAAAAATAACTAATGTAATTGAAAGAGACAGTTGACAGCTTTTAATATTGGGTTTTAATCAATGAATTAAAGTAACTAGGGTTTACGTGTTCCCCACAGGTTCGTAACTTGATAATTCTAACTATAACAATTCTTTCCTAGTATCTTGCATGCAAAGTGATAAGTTATGTATTTCTAAATCCTTGGTCCGGCATCTAGAAAATCTCACTCCGTACCTTGGTCCGGCTACGTGTGTTGCTTTCCTAACTCTTATCTTTACCTCATATTAAGCATCATGTTCGATATTTGACTAAGTTATTACCTCGTACCAATCAATACTAGCCTATTAGATAGTATACACTAAATCTATGTTAATAATTCTTTTCCTATTATCTACCTCCTTGGTCCGGCAAGTAGCATTAAGGCGAGTTCTAACGTTGATCATCCGTTAAAAAGACTTCTAAGCGAAAGAATTATTAATACATGCAAGACACTATTCTAGAATTGTTATTTTAGCTAGGGTTTATCTCATTATTTGCCTATGGTTCCCACAACCCTAGTTATGGAGTTTAGTTCCTCATCGCCATAAACACAATATTGAAATATGTTAAACAAGAATTCATGTACTTACTTTAATGACAAAGAATAAAGTCCAAAAATATGCTTGATTAATCACCAAAAGTTTTTTGTAAGAATCTCCAACAATCAAACACTCAAAAACACGAAGTCTAATAATCACAACGTCTAACTATATGGAATTTGATAATCAAAGAGTCTCACCTCAAAAACGAGGTATTTTGAACTATTTATAAAAAATAAAAAACCTAATTAAACAAGGATTCTAATTTCTAGAAATCTGCCAAAACGCGGTTGGGTCGACGGACCTTGCGACGGACCGTCGTGGTCACGACGGACCGTCATGGGCTCCGTCGTCCCATACTTGTCCAATTTCTTCTGCTGCTTTCTTCATTCCCCTCGACGGCAAGTGTGCCGGACCGTCATAGGCACGACGGTCCGTCGAGGGTCTTCGTTTCAAAATACTTCAACTCTTGGAATCTGGGTACTGGGATCACTTCTCTGATCTTCACGACGGACCTGCAGGACGGACCGTCATGGCCATGACGGACCGTCACAAGCTTCGTAATCCCACACTTGGTCAGACTTCCCCATCTTCCTTCAGCAGCTTCTCTACGCTGCCACCTACGGACCGTCACAAGCACGACGGACCGTCATAAGCTCCGTAGGTGGTCTCTTCTGCAATTTTCGCTCAAAATCTCCGCATTCAGCTTTGGACAGATTTCCTGCAAAACAAAGAGAAACTTATATCAAAATTAGCACAAAAAGGCTTTTGGACACACTAAACTTAAGGAAAAAGCATTAATTATACCGTGAAACCACGGTATATCAACACCCTCAACTTAAATTCGTTGTTTGTCCTCAAGCGACGCACTATGACTCACTACACAATCTTTGTACAATAGTATTCATGTCTTATCCTTTGCAATCATTTGGCTATCAATCCCGATTAATCCCATCAAATCTATGCATGCTATCACTATTAGGCTTGAATTTTGTGGGATTCGAACATGACACAGACTCACCATGCACCAACACCTATCCTCTTCAATTTCTCACCGAGGTGCTAACAATTCCGGTATTGCAACTAGTGTCCTCACTTTAGAACAAAATCCTCATTTTTCACGCAATGATTTCAGTTTGAGTATAAGGATTACATTTCAACACTCACTCTCAGAACAAAGTCACACTCATTCATACCTATTGCCATAAGCTTGCCCTTATTTTCACTGCCTTAAGTTCGCTATACAACCCTTAGGATCACGATAGGACTTTTTTAGCTTGTAACGTAGGCTCAGAGTCAGGTAGGGTATATTTAGGTATACTTTAGTAACTTTTTGCCCTCCTTGACATATCGGCTAAACCTTCCACCCTATATCACTTTATCTCGCCCAGTTTCTCCTATTCTTTCACCTTGCTGTTTCCCATTCTTTCTTCATTTGCGTAAGTGACTCTTTTCTTTTCTTGTTTGTAATTCTTGAATATATTTTTTTTCAACGAGTTCTTGAGTCACTTCACTTTTGTTCTTTCTCTCTCTTTGTTCTTTCAACCCCACTTTCCAGGGCATTCCTCAAAACAGCCACCCTCAACTCATGGCTTTGCCATGAGTCAAGGTACACAATACCCAAAATCGGGTCAGGGCTATAACGAAGGTTGTTTATACATTAGCCACCCTCAACATATGCTTTTGGCATAAGCTAAGGTGCACATGTCCAAGGAGGGACCAGGGCCAACATATTGTTCCCAGAAAAGGTCAGTTGGGGTGAAAAAGAAAGGTCTAATTTTAAGCTCAAATTATTTGGATCAAAGAAGGATAACTTTCATTTGGTTTCTTTATTTAGGCTAGAAATGGGCTATATTGAATAAGGGCCTATGATCATTTCCTAATTGTTTGTTACAACTTACTTTTAGCAGGACTAACCAGGCAAGTTCTAGCTAAGTACCAATAGTGGACTATTCAACTTTCCTCACACTCACTTGATATCTCATCACTATACCAGATTATCAGACACCTAGTTTGACTTGAAGATTTAGGGTAATGCAATGGTGTAACTCTATTTCATGTTTAGAGCCATACAATTATCAGTTACTACGCCTAGTCATGCAACATTTTCCAGTTTTATCAGGATATCATTTTAGCCATCATGCTTCAGAGTTAAACTTATGTACAAAAGATATAACGTGCCGGTTCAACAGAAAAATAATCAGTCTTTTGGGGAAAAAGAACACAGGCAAGAAAACCCCAAAAGAGGATAGTGAGTTGGGCTACTCAGACTTCACCCTAACACTCACTTTCCATTTACCCCACCCCCAACAAAAAGCATGCAATTGTCCCCAATGCATAAAAAAATCTAAAGATTAGAGGGGTAGGTGAAGCAAACCTGTGGCGCATAGCGCCGTCGATCAGCAAGCTGGTGGGTCCGGTTTCCCGGAACCCACAGCCTCTGCAATCTGGACACCCTCAGTGGTGTCCTCAGCAATGTGGACACCCTCAGTGGTGTCCTCAGCAACAACCGCACCCTCAGTGCCTCCGGTGGTCTCTACAGTATGGGAGCTAGACGCCCCGGCCGCTATCTGCGATGCTCGGATCCGGTGTGCCTCCGCCTCAGCAATTGAGGCTCTCCTCGCGGCCTCCATCTCGCGGCGCTCCTTCTTCCTCGCTCGCGCCTCATCCTCTGATCGACCCCTACGCCTCTTGGCACTCTCTCGAGGGGAGGGTGGGGGACTGTCTGGAGTAGGAAACAGGGCCGCCAATACTGTATCCTCAGCAGGCTCGACAGACTCCGGCACTCTTGCCGCTAGGATCGTGTCGATGTCTGCCCGAAGACTGGAGACTGCAGCCTGAAGAGTCGACACATCTACCGGAGGGGCTGGTCGAGCTAATACTCTCAATTCAAAGGCATCGAGGCGCTGGTGAACCTCAGCAATCTTCCGCTGCATCTGCCTCTCCATACGCGCTTCAGAGTCAGCAATAGACTTCTGCATCCATGGCTGGATATGATGCAGAAGGGTGGCCATTTGTGCCTCCAGTTTTTGGACTCGAGCAAGCGGGGCTGCTGTAGGTAGAGGGGCTGTGCTACTACCCGGGATAGACTCGACGGGGGTAGTGTCCGTGGATGCCTGTGTCGCTGTGCGGGCCTGGGCCACCGTATCCGCAAGATCATCAGATAGTGGTGGTAGCTCTGGACGGGGCCCTCGACGTGGGGCCAACTCATTGGCCTCGTCTCTAATGAGGCTGACATCAACGGTGCCCTGCGGGGTCTTCAACTGATCTATGTGCCACACGGGCACACCTGCAGACCTGCAAAGGGCGAAGATCATGCACGGAAAGGGGTAGGTGGTGGTGACCTTGAATGCCCTCTCGTGCATGACTGCCTGGAGAAGCCATGCATAGTCTACCTCGAAGCCGGCTATCATCGCCGCCATCAGCACTGCTCGATCCCAGGTGACTATGTTATCAGCAGCTGTGGGGGAAAGGCAGTAACGCACGAGCAGCCACAAGAACTTCGCGACGAACGTGAGGTTGGCCTTCTTGATGGCCCCCTTCGGCTCAGTGACCCAGTCGGCACCCTCTCCGTCAACTGATAGGTGCAGGGCCATCCACCTCTTGGTGGTCTCTCTCAGTGTCCGCTCGCGCATGAAGTGTCCATCCTTGACTATCTGCCAGCGATAGTCAAACTCGGCGGTGGTGGGGGTCCTAGTAGCAGCTGCACTCTCGCCGTATAGGAACCGGCGGATGGCGGGCAGGGAAATGTCGACCTGCACGCCCCGGACTAGAACCTGCTCCAATGGGGCCTGTTTCGAGGGAGCAGCCCGCCTGTCGATCTGTGATCGGAGAGTTGCTACGTAGGACGCGTAGAACTCTCGGACCATCACCTTACTGTATCGTCCCAACGGACGGGCTGTCCACTCTAGGCGATGCCTTGTGAAGATGTTGTGGATCTCCGGCATCGAGGGGAGACTCCCTGTAAGTACCCGCCGCTCCAGGGTGAGTGTTCGAGACATTACTCCTTTATCGGTCAAGAACTTTGCGTCGGAGTAAATCTGAAGCTGGCCTTCAACGCACCACCGGTTTGGCTGGTCAGAGGCTGGAGTGGGGACCGGGGCTGGTGCGCCGGATGTGGAGTCTGAACTGTCAGCCTCATCAGACGAGGCCGACGCTGCAGCAGTGGCGGGTGCGGGAACCTCAGCAGATCCTGAAGCTTCCTCGGACCAGGATACTCCTATGGAGCCAGACGCTCCTTCCTCGTTTGTGGCCGACCCAGAGGGTGTGCCGGTCAGTGTGCGCTCCTCATCAGACTGGGAGGCAGTGACTACGCCGGACGCCACCGTCTTCTTGGGTGTGGCTCGGGGGACACGTGCAGCACGGGAAGGTGCGGAAGTGCCTGGGGGCACATATTCAGGGTCCCGCTCATCATCAGACCTGATGATTAAGCGTGCAGACGGGGCAACAAACTTGGATCGCCCGCGTGCGTAAGCTCGGTCTTGCTTGGGTGCCATAGTCGATAGTACCTGAAAAGGATCACTATTAGTACGAGTAATGTCAAACAAGACAAGCAAGCCCATACAACATAAAACATTTAAAATAGTGTGTTAGTGATAGTGAAACTGTATCACACGACGGGACAGATGACGGCTCGTCGTGGATACGACGGACCGTCATGAGGTCCGTCGTGTTGTACTTGGTCGATGTACATATAAAGAACCCTGAAAGAGGGGTCTCTGACCATCATGACGGTCACGCAGGACGGACCGTCGAGGGGACGACGGCCCGTCGTAAGTGTCCGTCGTAGGACACTTAGAAAATGTTGAGAGACCCTCAGCAGAGGGGTCTCTGACCGTCATGACGGTCGTGCAGGACGGACCGTCGTGGGTGGGACGGTCCATCGTAAGAGTCCGTCGTAGGACACTTAGAAAGTTTAGAGACCCTTAGAAACAGGGTCTCTGACAACCATGACGGTCGTGCAGGACGGACCGTCGTGGGTGGGACGGTCCGTCGTAAGAGTCCGTCGTAGACACTTAGAAAAGTTTTAGAGACCCTTAGAAACAGGGTCTCTGAAAACCATGACGGTCGTGCAGGACGGACCGTCGTGGGTGGGACGGTCCGTCGTAAGAGTCCGTCGTAGGACACTTAGAAAAGTTTTAGAGACCCTTAAAACAAGGTCTCTGACAACCATGACGGTCGTGCAGGACGGACTGTCGTGGTGTGACGGTCCGTCGTAAGTGCCGTCGTTGGGGAGGGTGCTAGGGCTTATGCGACGGACCCTACGACGGTCCGTCGTGTATACGACGGACCGTCATCGGGGTCTCGTTCTGACTATCAGAGACAGAACTGTAGGTACCCTAAGCAACCCCAATGAACCCACATGGTCTTGTAGTGTTGTGGACCTATATGTGTCTATCCCCACTACCTAGGAAGCTATTAATTGAAATCACCTATGTCTAGGGTTATTAACATGGCAAATTCAAACATTTAGAGCCTAGGTCTAGACATAATCATATCAAGGGAACAAGATACAACTAAGAAAGAATCTAATACTAACTAATAAATAAAAATACAAGAGAAATGAGTACAAATTTAGAGACACATACCTTGGAAATGGAGAAAACAAGTGGGGAATGATTCAGGTGGCAAGGTAGATACCAAAACAGCAGCACCGACAAGTAACTGATAGTAATAAAGTTTGGAGAGATTGTGGGAGTAATGATTAGTGGGGGGAAGTTGAAAAGAGAGGGGAGATGAGAGGAATGAGGAAATAATGGGGGAAATATGGAGGGGCGGGAGTATAAACGGTCAGATTTTGAAAAGGGTCCGTCCGGGTCGGGTCGGGTTAATTTCATTAATCGCGCGACGGTTCCACGACGACGGTCCGTCGCACATGCGACGCCCCGTCGTAGTTGCCGTCGTGTGTGCCCTAATTTCAAAAAATGACAGAAATACGTACCTGGTGTGACGGTGCATACGACGGTCCGTTTCAGTCGAGACGGTCCGTCGTTGTATCCGTCAGTGGCTACTGCGGAGTAGTTTTCTGCAGAATTTCCTGGTGATGTGCCTGCAAATTTAAAACACATTTATAGAAAAAATGCTACCATTATTAAAAAGACGATAAGTATTGGGTTGCCTCCCAACAAGCGCCAGATTTAACGTCGCGGCACGACTGGGGCCACTTGATTACTCAGACTTCATCAAGATGGTATGCCTCGATCACTTCATTCGCCGATTCAGCATGCCCTAGATAGATTTTTATGCGCTGTCCATTCACCTGAACCGCACACCCTCCTTAGTTTCCAACTCAACTGCTCCATGAGGGAATAGTTGGGTAACCGTGTAAGGACCAGTCCATTTGGACTTGAGTTTGCCTGGAAACAAGCGCAATCTGGAATTGAATAGAAGCACTAAATCCCCGACCATAAACTGTCGTTTTTCAATTTTGTTGTCATGATACTTCTTCATCTTTTCTTTATATAGGGCTGAGCTTTCATAGGCTTTCAAGCGAAATTCATCAAGTTCATTCAACCCATTTAACCGTTGCTCTGCAGCTTCGCTCCAATCCAATTTTAACTTCTTCATAGCCCACATGGCTTTATGCTCTAACTCAACCGGAAGATGACAAGCTTTCCCATATACAAGTTGGTATGGAGACATACCTATGGGAGTCTTATAAGCTGTCCGGTAGGCCCAAAGAGCATCATCAAGCCTCCTTGACCAATCTGTTCGACTAGCATTCACTGTTTTGGACAAAATCTGTTTGATTTCCCGATTCGATACCTCAACTTGCCCACTAGTTTGAGGGTGGTAAGGCGTGGCCACATTATGGCGAACACCGTATTTCTCCAATAACCCCTTGAACAATATGTTGCAGAAGTGGGAACCCCCATCACTAATAATGGCCCTTGGAGTGCCAAAATAGGAGAATATATTCTTTTTCAAGAATGCAGTGACACTCTTCCCTTCATTGTTTGCGAGAGCTATGGCTTCGACCCATTTAGATACATAATCAACTGCTACAAGAATGTACTTCATCCCATGAGAACTCACGAAAGGGCCCATAAAGTCAATACCCCACACATCAAATAACTCAATCACAAGAATGGGGTTTAGAGGGAGCTCTTGCTTTCTTGAAATACCACCATCTCGTTGACATTTGTCACATGATTTAGCAAACCCACTGAGCATCTTGATGAGAGTTGGCCAATAGTAACCACATTGCAATATCTTGTGAGCGTTCGGATACCACTGTGATGTCCGCCAACAGGTGAAGAATGGCATGCCTCCAATACACTCAACATTTCACATTCTGGCACAGAACGCCGAATAAGCCCGTCGGCACAACTCCTATACAAGTATGGTTCATCCCAAAAGAACTTCTTCACATCGTACATGAACTTTTTCCTTTGATGAAAGGACAAGTCTGATGGAACAATATCACTAGCCAGATAGTTCGCAAAATCTGCGAACCATGGAATCAAGTCTTGTGAAGCAGCCAATACATGTTCATCGGGGAAAGTATCATCGAGTCAGTCTTATCCCCTAACTCTCTCATGGCTTCATCCTCTAGACGGGACAAATGATCACAACTTGATTTTAAGTCCCTTTTCTATCCATCACTTCAAAGTCAAATTCTTGCAGCAGTAATACCCAACGAATCAGCCTTGGTTTCGCATCCTTTTTCGCCATCAAATATCTCATTGCTGGATGGTCATATGCACTATGACTCTAGTACCTAGCAATAGGAGCGAAATTTCTCAAACAAAGACTAAGACTACTGCGAGGAGTTCTTGCTCATGTCACTGTGTAGTTTCTTCAGGGCTTCATTTAGGGCTTTACTAGCATAGTAAATTGGGTGAAGGATTTTGTTTCTTCTCTGTCCCAATACTACACCAAGAGCCACCCCACTAGCATCGCACATTACCTCAAATGGACTGTTCCAATCCGGAGAAATAATGATAGGTGCAGACACTAACTTCTCTTTTAACTCACTGAATGCTTTAAGACAGGACTCATCAAAACAAATTTACATTCTTTCTCCAGTAATTTGCACAATGGATGTGCAATCTTTGAAAAGTCTTTGATGAATCTCCGATAAAAACCTGCATGCCCAAGAAAGCTTCTCACACCTTTCACAGAGATCGGCGGGGGAAGTCTCTCTATTACCTCAACTTTAGCTCGATCAACCTCTATACCCTTTTCTGAAATGCGATGACCCAACACAATACCCTCTTTCACCATGAAATGACACTTTTCAAGTTTAGTACCAGATTGCAGTCTTCACATCTCTTAAGAACCTCAGATAAATTGGTCAAGCATCGCTCAAATAAATCACCAACCACAGAAAATCATCCATAAAAACCTCTATAGTATCCTCCACCATGTCAGAAAATATTGACATCATACATCTCTAAAAGGTTGCGGGTGCATTGCACAACCCAAACGCATTCTTCTGAACGCAAAAGTCCCATATGGACAAGTGAAAGTGGTTTTCTCTTGATCTTCTGGTGCGATAGAAATCTGATTATACCCCGAATACCCAACAAGAAAACAATACCACCCTTTTCCGGCAAGTCTATCCAACATCTGATCCATGAAGGGCATAGGAAAATGGTCTTTTTCAGTCCATGAGTTCAGTTTACGGTAATCCATGCACACCCTCCATCCAGTAACCGGTCTTATCGGAACAAGTTCATTCTTTTCGTTGGGGACCACAGTCATACCCCCTTTCTTAGGTACACACTGAACCGGGCATACCCAACTACTATCGGCGATTGGATAGATTACTCCAGCATCCAACCACTTGATAATTTCCTTCTTCACAACCTCTTGCATAGGAGAATTTAAGCGTCTCTGGTGCTCAATACTCGGCTTATGATCAGGCATGAGTTGGATTTTATGAGAGCAAATACCAGGAGGGGTCCCAATAATGTCCGCAATGGTCCACCCAATAGCTCTTTTGAACCTTTTTAGGACCTTCACCAAACTCTGAACTTGTTCTTCATCTAGGTCTGATGCAATGATTACCGGCAAAGTGTCACCATTTCCTAAGAATTCATACCTGAGATGAGGTGGGAGAGCTTTTAGTTCTAATTTTGGAGCTTCCTCTATAGATGGTTTTGCGGGTGGGGACTCGCGATTCTTCATATCAAGCTCAAATTTCTTTGGTTTAAACCGAACATCACCTCGGTCAAGAGCAGCGACTAATGACTCATACTCTTCAATGCAATCGCTATCAAAGTTCATTATCACTGCCGCTAATGCTTCGACACCTAGACATTCTTCTATTTGTGTCTCAATGTCTCACCCATGTTGTAGGATATCGCAGATGCCGATTGGAGCTCACCACTCTGCTTCATGGACCTACAAATCTTAAAGGTTACTTCTCCCATTGTTCAACCGAAATTTCATCTGCCCCTTTTCCATGTCTACTAAGGCTCTTCCCGTAGCAAGGAATGGCCTCCAAGAATAATGGGCACTTCGAAAGCGACTTCGCAATCAAGAATAACAAAATCTGCTGGAAATATGAACGACTCCACTTTTACCAACACATCGTGGAGTATCCCTATATGCCGTTTTACTGTTCGATCGGCCATCAGTAGCCGCATCGCAGTGGGTTTTGGGTCACCCAAACCCAACTTCTTGTAAATCGAGAGGGGCATGAGATTCATGCTTGCCCCCAGATCACATAATGCTTTCGCAAAATGTAATAGCCCGATTGTACAAGGAATGGTGAACGCACCCGGATCTTCTTTCTTTTGGACCAGAGATCTTGTAGCAATAGCACTACAATGCTGCATTCTATCATCATCCTCAAAAGTAACCGATCTTTTCTTTGTGACCAAATCTTTCATAAACTTGGCGTAACCGGGCATTTGTTCTAAAGCTTATACCAAAGGGACATTGATAGAAAGTTGCTTCAACATTGTTATAAAACGCCGATATTTGCCATCCTCGGTCTTTTTCACTAATCTTTGAGAAAATGGGGGTGGTGGCCTAGGCATAGGGATTACCTTTTTGGGCACTTCAGCATCTTTCTCAGTCTCATCCTCTAATTCAACATCAACATCTACCACTTTCAGTATGTATCTTTTGTCACCTTATTCTCATCAGATGGCATAGGTGGGTCAATGGTTTGCTTTCCACCGCGAGTAGTAATTGCCATACAATGTCCATCATTTTTCGGATTTTGGACAGTGTTGCTAGGAAGGGTGCCCGGTTGCCGTGTGTTCACAGTTGCAGATAATTGGGCCAATTGTAACTCAAGTTGCTTAATCGATATTGCATGTGTATCAACTTTTTGCCCAATACCCGCTAAATCATTCCTCAACTCTTTATTCTGCTCATCACTAGCATCGAACCTCCTCATCATCTTATGCAACATATCCTCAACTCGCCATACTACCTCCACCATCCCTGGGAGTAACTTCACGATTTTGAGGAACATAGGGTTCATTCTGTCGTTTCTGTTACCATAGCTACACCTGTTGAAGTTGTTGTCGCGATTGTAGTTTCCATCTCGGACATATGACCCTCACGATTGTAGCTACCATAGTTCCGACCTTGGTTCCCTTGACTTGGCGCCAATTTCCTGATTAGAGCCTTGGGCACTTGGTCGGAAACCCCCCCATCTTTCATTTACTGCATAGGAATCCTCCTCATAATAACACTCATCGATTGGAGGTGGTGGTTTAGCCAAATAGTTGACTGCATTAACCTTTTCTGCACCCCCAGTGCATGTTTTAGTACCAACCCAAGCTCAGTTCTCATCTGAGCCATTTCTTCCCGAATATCATCTGTGGCTGGGTTGTGAGTGGACTGCGCTGCGAAGGTGTTTCTCCCTGTATCGGACTTCCTAGTACTCCAAGCTTTGTTGTTACGGGAGATTTTCTCTAATTTCTCAGCAATCTCAGCATAAGGGCATTCTCCATAAGATCCACCTGCTATAGTGTCCAACACTGCTTTATTGTTATCATCCTGTCCCCGATAGAAGTATTCCTTCAGAGACTCATCATCAATACGGTGATTTGGAACACTTCTCAAGAATGAGGTGAATCTATCCCAAGAACTACTAACTGACTCTCCTGGTAGTGCCACAAATTATTCACCCGTCTTTGTGGTTTAATTTCTTGGAGACCGGATAGTAGCGTGCTAAGAAGACATCCCGTAGTTGGTTCCAAGTGAAGATGGAGTTGTATGGGAGCTCAGTAAACCACATAGCAGCCTCTCCCGTCAGTGAGAGAGGAAACACTCTGAGACCTATTACATCTAGATCCAAATCAGGCCTCCCCACACAACTTTTACACACTGCCCTAACCTTAGCTATATGGGCATGTGGATCCTCAGAAGGTAGCCCTGAAAACAAACCTCTGGCAGTGAGCATTTGCATCAGACTACTAGTTACCAACAAAAGTGTGGCCTGTGGGTAGAGGAGGCAAAACTAGTGGCCCATCCGAATCTGCTATATTATCATAGCCTCTGTAGTATGCTTGGGGCCGTGGAGCAGGATTCTGTCCCTCTGTTGATGTTCACCCGGAGCATTGGGTAACATCTGACCATGAACATCAGAAGAGCTGGGATGTTCTGGTTTGGGTCCTCATCATTGATTCCCAGGTTTTGATTCATGTTGCGCAGTGTACGCTCTAACTCACGATCGTAGGGAACAATGGTTCTCTTCCGCTCCGTGTATTTGGCATACAGGGAGAATAGTTCTGAAAAGAAATCAAAAACAATAAAACAAAGTAAAATCAAGAAATATCAACTAAACTATAGTAAAAAGTTCAAGTTAATCTAAAAGCTAAATTCCCCGGCAGCGGCGCCAAAATTTGATACGCTCAAACTTACTTCTCAAATGAGAAGTAAGCGGTCGTGTCAAGTAAATACCCACCCAGTGAGGTTGGATCGTTCCCACGAGGAAAATAGTCTAGACTTAACTTTAACCTAGTATTACTATCGTTTGGTCATAACTTTCTTGGAAAGTAAAAAATAAAAAAGGGGGGTTTGTATTACCTAATGAGTAAAAATAACTAATGTAATTGAAAGAGACATTTGACAGCTTTTAATATTGGGTTTTAATCAATGAATTAAAGTAACTAGGTTTACGTGTTCCCCACAGGTTTGTAACTTGATAATTCTAACTATAACAATTCTTTCCTAGTATCTTGCATGCAAAGTGATAAGTTATGTATTTCTAAATCCTTGGTCCGGCATCTAGAAAATCTCACTCCGCACCTTGGTCTGGCTACGTGTGTTTTGCTTTCCTAACCCTTATCTTACCTCATATTAAGCATCGTATTCGATATTTGACTAAGTTATTACCTCGTACCAATCAATACTAGCCTATTAGATAGTATACAGTAAATCTATGTTTATAATTCTTTTCCTATTATCTGCCTCCTTGGTCCGGCAAGTAGCATTAAGGCGAGTTCTAACGTTGATCATCCGTTAAAAAGACTTCTAAGCGAAAGAATTATTAATACATGCAAGACACTATTCTAGAATTGTTATTTTAGCTAGGGTTTATCTCATTATTTGCCTATGGTTCCCACAACCCTAGTTATGGAGTTTAGTTCCTCATAGCCATAAACACAATATTCAAATATGTTAAACAAGAATTCATGTACTTACTTTAATGAGAAAGAATAAAGTCTGAAAATATGCTTGATTAATCACCAAAGTTCCTGTAAGAATCTCCAACAATCAAACACTCAAAAACACGAAGTCTAATAATCACAACGTCTAACTATATGGAATTTGATAATCAAAGAGTCTCACCTCAAAAACGAGGTTTTTCGAACTATTTATAAAAAATAAAAAACCTAATTAAACAGGATTCTAATTTCTGGAAATCTGCCAAAAACGCGGTTGGGTCGACGGACCTTTCGACGGACCGTCGTGGTCACGACGGACCGTCATGG